>PVJH01004456.1:0-125130 GCA_004026705.1 Nesogale talazaci
AAAAAAAAAAAAAGACCCAAGTGTTTCCCAAGTCTGCTTTCCATTATCCCCAGCAAAATCTGCTTCAATATTCAAAACGCATGAAAACAGTGAAAAGAAAAATGTCAGCATAATCCGCGCTCACTAAAAGTGCTCCAGGAGTTTGTGGCAAACCCTCACTGAGAAAAATGGCACAGGCACTGTTGATCTTTATTTTGCATTTTTAACCACCTGAAAAGTATCCTGCAACTTAACTTTGGAGTGCATCCTGGACTGGGCAAATTTCCACCAAGGGAGAATTCCACAGCTTGGTTCCATCGCAGCTACCCCCTCCTACTCACGGAGAGCTGCCATGCTGTGGTAGGTGGGGAAGAAGGCAAGAAGTTGAGTTGATAACTCTGAAAGCTGGCAATCAAAAGGCTGCCTGATTATTCACAAAGAGTTTCTTCCTCATAAGTTCTTACCATCTGTCCTTCAGTACAGTAGAATGCAAGCACTTTCATCATGATATTAGAGTAAAAACTGAGTAAATAGGAAAGAAGAACTCCTTCCCCCATCCTGAAGATTAAGGGAAAAGCTCCGAAGGATGTATTCTTGTCTTCTTGCAAAGGCTACTCTGCTTTGCTTTGACATCGGTTTCATTGCTGTGTTAGTCTGGATAGACTAGAGAAGAGAAGAACCTTTGATACTCTTATGTATATAAGAAAAAGGTTATACAAGACCAATTGTTCTACATACCAGAACAGTTGAGGGAACATTCCAGCCCAATACAGTCCAAGGTCATAAGTCTAATGTTAGTCAATATGTCTAATACTGATCTATAAAGTTCTCTTCAGATTCACGAAGCACATGCAATGATACCAGAACAATCACAGGGCAGTGGGTGCAGAGTGTCCAGTGGTGGTAGAAACATCTCATTACTGGCAGGGGCCTCTCTGTGGCTTCTCAAGCATTTCAGCACTGGCAGGAAGCTATATATGGCTTTTGAGGGCTTTAGATGTTTGACTCCATCAGGGTAAACCCATGTGGCTTCTCCTACAGGATGTCTCACAGAGAGGCAGCCTTTTGTCTTGTCAGTAGAGGGTCTCCAAGTGAGAAATACAGCCAGATTTCCCAGAATTCTCAGGAGAAAGCCAGGCACACATAGAGCCTTCATTGGCTATCTCCAGATGGACAGGCTAGACTCCACCCCTGCACCTTAATCCTCACATTGACACAAGATTAGGTGACTGTCACAATCCCTAATAGTCAAAGTCAAACGTTGCCCAGGAGTCAAGGCGGAGTAATGCTCCAGGTGTGTGTGAGAAGAACTTTGCTTTATAGGGTTTTCAATTGCTGATATTTCAGAAGCAGGTCTTTCTTCCAAAGGATGGTTTAACTATCTGCACCACTGCTATTTTTTTTTATTTTGAATTGCTGTCCCATAAAATCTGAGGCGTGTACAAAAACTTAAGTGAAGATTTCTATAGTCTTTTAGTCTCTTCTGAACTTCAAAACAGCAGCCCTAATAATTAGGCTAGTCCCATGTTAATTCAAGCAAGACCTTAAAAATGAAACATAAAAAATCCACTGTCATCAAGTGAGTTACTACTTGCAATGACCCTTTATAGAATATTCGAGATTATAAATCTTTATGGGAGCAGACAGCCTCGATTTTCTCCCAAGGAGCACCTGGTGGGTTTGAGCCGCTGACCTTTTGGTAAGGAGTAAAGTTCCTGACCCACAGCACCACCAGTATTTCTAAGCAAGACCTAGCATACAGGATTCCAGAAATTTGGGGAAGGATCTCATGACAAAATATCCTGTTGCTTACCTCTGAAGACACGGATCGAATTAGCGCTTTTCTGGAAGGATGGCCATTTTTAGAATTTCCTTGATGACTCATTTTTGTTCAGGTTTGAAGCTAAAATAAAAACAAGAGACCTTGTGACGTGCCACATCACTTCTTGACCAATTGGAAATTGTTCATCCCCTTTACCTTTGTTTATCTGAGAAAGAAGGGGGGGGTTATTCATTCATTTGCTCTGAACAAAACAAAATTACCTCCAACCCATGATATTTCTAGTCTAATTTAAAGCACAAACACAAAATACACAAAGATAATATTTGATAACAATTGTGAGAAAGGCTACAGAGAGCTATAGCATAAGGTAAGAATTTTAAACAGTGAGCAACAGAGATAAAATTTAAGAAAATGTCCGTTCCCACAAAGGTACATACTAGGCTTTCAAAAGTGCATATTTTTTTTGCAAAGAATACTATAGAAAATCTTTCCTATCGTTCTTTAATGTTTCCTCTCTACCCCACTATCAGGACTCCAATTCTGCCTTGCAAATGTGACTAGACCAGAGCATATACACTGATACAGCTAAGAGCTGAAAACACAGGAAATCCGGGGCAGATAAATGGCTCAGCACCAATAATACCAGGAGGGTAAGGTAAAGGTAGAGGGAGAAAGAAAGAGTCTATCACAATGATCTATATATAACCCCCTCTCCGGGGAAACAAAAATATAAAAGTGGGTGACAAAAAAATAATAATAATTTATAAATTATCAGGGGGTTCAGAGAGGGTGATTAGAGAAGAAAGAAATTTGGGGAGTCAATACCAAGGGCCCAAAATAGAAAGAATATATTTTGAGAATGATGATGCCAATTTATCTACAAATGTACTTGACACAATGGATGGATGGATGGCTTGTGATGAGCTGTACAAGCCCCTGATAAAATGATTAAAAAAGAAAAAAATATATAAGTCTTCCTTATGCCCTTGTGTGGAACATAAAATCAGGCTATTTCACAAATATGCATTCATTTATCATCAAATTATTTTTGACTCTCAATTTCCAGCAGCTATCCTGATGCTGGAAAGGAAGCAATAGACAAAGAAACTTAACCATGGGACTTATGTTCAGATAGGAGAGATAGAGAAGGAATATGGTAAAGAAAACAAAGGTCAAACATGTTGCATGATATAATCCACCAAGGATAAAATCATTCGTGGACCTTTGCTTATATTACTGGAATAGCACAAAGATGTCCTCTTTCATTTAGCTAAAATCTTATCCCTGACTTGTTACTTCCAAATATACTTGATCCATAAAGCCTTATCATTTTTCATGGTTTAATATTTTGCAATTCTCTGCAGTCTCTCTTTTGTGTACCTTTTTGACAAGAATTTCAAATTTATTTTAATAAATGGCTTATTTAATAATTTTCTCATCATCCGCCATGATGAAATTCACACCTCTCTGCTAAAGTATCCTTGACTAAATCTTTTTGCAAACAAAATATCATTGGGTGACTTGCTCCCCTATCCCAGCATATCTGAGAATAGCTGAAAAGTTAATATGATGAGGTTTAATTCACAGAAAATAGCATGGAACAAATATGTCAAACATTAAGGGCACATGACATGCATAAATAGAATATGTTAATAGGGATTTGTCATACTTACTGTAAATATACATATATGAAGTCTTGAGATTCCAGCAAGAGCTTTCCATGAGACTCCAGTAGAAAAACAAAAAGTTTGTTTTTCTCTCAGACTTGCTTTGCATGCACACCAAAGTGGAGTGTATACTTCAGGGTTTAGAATTTGGCATTTTCCCTAAGTTTATGAGTGATAACCTCTAAAAACACTTTGGAATGTAAAGGTCTTTGATAGAAACTCCAGACTACACCTAGGTAATGGTTTATGCTGGTAAGGGGCGATTCTGGGGTTGCTCGGGCCAGGAAAACCCATTGTGCAATAATTCATGATCCCCTAGTGATATCAACTCCCAACCCTTGGTGGGATGGAGCGAGAGTTCGTATTACTTAATGCGACTCCCAGGAAAAGCACTGAAAACAGAATCTCCAGCGGCTTCCTGGGTGATAAAACACATGGATACACAAAGGAGGATAGCTAGTGGGACCCCTTGCGACATGGAAGAGCTACACTGAGAACGCTTCCAGACCTTGTCTGATGTGTCCCTTCCTGTGCATCTCTTTTTGCTGTAATAAAGCTAGCATAGTTAATTACAGCACTTTCTATGAACTTTGCGTGTCATTTTAGTAACTTATCAAACCAGACGGAGCAGTGAGAACTAGCAGGTCAGAAGTGAGGAGCGTCAAAACCCCTGAGCATGTGGCTGACATCCTGAGGGAATAAAGACAACTCCTGAATTGGTGGAAATGTGGCGATTCCCAAGCTTGCGTCTGATATTTGAAGCCTTAGGTTTGTTAGGCAGCCTCCTTTCAGCTTGTGATCTCTGACCCAGAGCTGGGTGTTTATGATCACAGGAGGAAGTGTTGCAACAGCAGTGGGTGTTAGAATTGAGCATCTAAGTGCAAAGTGGGGTCTGGATTTTTATGGTATTTGATGATTATTGATTCACACACTTACTTACTCTTACAATAAACCCCAATATCCAGCATTCAGAGATCAGAAAACCTAGATGTCCCCTAGCGCTTCTCTGGGAAGCGCAGCCTGGCTCACATGGGAAAGTTCAGCTTACTTTTAACCCCAAGCTTGGCAAAAACTTGCGGTCTGTTTTGTTGAGAATGTGTCTCCTTCCTCTACTGCTTATCTTCTTTACATTGCGTGGGTGGATCCTCTTTCTTTTCTCCCAGCAGAGCCATATTGAACATTTCCTAGTCTTGCTGCTCGACCATCCCCAGCTTTAGATTGCCAAGCACTCCTCATGTTGTTGATTCCTGGATGACAGGCATGTGACACCCTTTCTAAATGGTAAGCTTACTGAAGGCAGGAATACCATACCTTCTACTGAGATGTGTATCCATTTCAGCACAGAACAGAAATATTTACTTCAATAAATGTTTCTTTAACTAATTGTCTGAGTCTGTATGTTTATGTGAAGATTTAATAGAACAACATTTGCAAAGTGTTGGGCCCAATAGAGAGTGAAGAATAACGATGCATGATATTGAATAAAACCATAGCTTTGACCTTGTCTTTCCTGCCCTTCTTATGTCATATAGCAAACATATTGATCCAAACATCTTGCTGGCTTCTGTTGGCTTAAATCAAAGCCAGCCCTTTGGTTTTTTTCGAGTGCATGTCCTAAGATTTCTGATGGTTTTGAGTTCATACACACACTGGGAAGGTGTGTGACTTTGGGAAACATGGGGGTTCTATGGGCGAACCTATTAATAAAACAAGGTGTGGGCATTGCTACATACAGCCTGTACAGTGCTGACTGCATGGGAGCTGGGCAGATGGAATTGAATGCCATTAGATAATATGTAGAGACAAAATTGCTTGAGAAAGCCAAATATTTTATATTCACTATTGTTAGACATGCCTTGGGATGAAAACTTCTAAGAAAAGCTTATTCCTTTCCAAGAAATAAACCATGTAAGTATTAGTGTTAATTGTGTTGGCTATTTGGTATGTGGTTTTGATTTTAACTAAGGGCAACTATTATTCAACCTTAACAACCTTCTTTCTGCATTGGAACTCAGAAAGATGCTGGCAGAAGAATTTTGAATTTCCATCCCAAAAATTTATCCTTGGGAAAATATTCAGTATTCAATATTTGTGATTAAAGCAAGAAGACAGAATGTACATTTCTTTGACTGTTTTACAAAAGTATATTAACAAAATTCTTGCTTTAAAATAGAAGGATACCAAAGCACATTAAAATCCACTGGTATCAATTACTTCCAGAGACGATAACACAATCTAAAAAGCAACCAAAAAGTGAGAATATAAATTTTTTGATGTTTAGTAAGACATATCATAATAATATAATAAAAAGAACTCACTACCGGGCTGAGCCCAGGTGGTGTAGTAGTTGTGTGCGGGACGGCGGCCCACTGGGTGGGAGGTTCAAATCCAGCAACAAGGCTGGGACTCCTACTCCCACCATCAGAGGACAGTGATGCCTCCCCGCCAAAAAAAAAAAATAAAAAACAACAACAACAACAACAACAAAAAACAAATAAGAACTCACTACCGTTAAATCAATCATAACTTACAGCAGCCCTATAGGGCAGAGTAGAACTTTCCCTGTGGGTTTCAGTACCTGTAACTCTACACAGGATTAGATAGTCTAGTCTTTCTCCCATGGATTTCCCATGGGCTCACTGGTGGTTTTGAACCACTGACCTTTCAATTTGCAGCCCAATGTGTAACCACTCTGTCACCAGGACTCATGTATTGTCTCTGAGCTTTGTTTCAGCTGGCTCAGTCCCTTTTCTTGCCACAATGACATCTTTATTTGACCTAAAACTGAGCAGTTGTGACATGGTGATGAAGACTGTGGACTCTGTATACACTCTCTCACCACTATGTCCAGCCACGCTTTTGACTGCTCATTAAAGCCCACCAAGATACTCAAAGTCTCTGTCCTTCTTTTACCTTCGTAAATTAAGGATTATTATAAGAATGGCTGTTTCCTCAAAGTTGTTATATGTGGAATGTTGTAAGTGGTTATCAAGTAGATTATGATTCGAGGAGCTCCTGTACAGTCGTGCAGTATCTTCACGATTGTTGGTGTCCAAGTCCATCATTGCTGCTTCTTTGGATTTTGAGTGCTTCTCAAATTAGGGTCTAGTCTTCTCGTCCTCAATCGTCTGTGGTGATACCTTAAAGTATTTGCATTGAATATTTTATCATGTGCTTAGTAAAAGTTTTCACTGAAAATTAGACTGTCATTGGACAAATTAAGAAGTAGCTCAGTAACATTGATTAGAGTTTTCGATAATGTGTCAAGATTCTCATTCATTGTGTCCTAAGATTTTAGTTGGCTAAAATCTTTGGAAGACTGGCCTTTCTTTCCTGTCTGTCTTAGTCTGGAAACTCTATTGAAAACTCTCCATTATGGGTGACCATCTGGTATTTGAAATATTGGTTTTAAAACTTCCAGCATCACAAGCAACACACACGTCATCACAGTCTCACAAAACTCATGAGGGGTAGTTGTTAAATGTGATGGTGGACGTATTCAAAACAATTAATCCAGTCTACCCAAGAGACCCAGAATCCATTGAGATCTTCTCAGGAAAGTCCCAAGGAACCAATGATGGAACTAAATCTTGAAGGACAGTGACTAAAGGAGGAAGATGATGCCAATGAAGAACTTCAGGCACTGTAGCAGCAGCGGTTGGGAAAACTATTGGAAGGTGAAAAAAAATCACTTAAGGATGAATGGATAATTAAAGATACTATTCTAGCAATGTCTTAAAGTTCTTTATCATATTGCTGACTTTTAACAGATTTCTAAAGATGGTCACTGGAGTGATCTGAGAAGATTCAGCAAAATACTCATTATAGCTGGTCTCATTTATAATTCATGACCATGAATCTGAATGAAACCTTAGCTCTCCATGGCTAACAAACAAACCAGGCTCCCAAGCTCCCCTCCATCTCTTTTTTGGTCTTCTCTTTTGCATTTTCTCCTTGCTTGTTCAACTCATAACTCTGCTTCCTGCATCCCCACTCAGCACCCTTGTCTTCTGCTTTAGTGGGAATATCAAAGCAAGGGGAGAGAATTTCTACAAATTTTCACTCCACACATGCTCACCTGAAATCCTACAATGTTTGTGGCCTACATTTCTGTTACCTTCCTGTCTCCATAGATGAATTATTCATGGTCCTGAAGTAACACACTCACACTCTATTGAAGATATTATCCTCTCTTAACTTCTTCAGAGGCATATCTCTGGACACTTCTTCAGAACTTTGAACTGATTCATGTTGGCTCAACATTTAGCAAAAATTGACATTGGTGTCCCAAATGTACTTAATTAAAGCCTGCATTTTAATAAGATCTTTGGGTGATTCTTGTATAGCCATCTTCTTTAGTTATTGAATATTTCAACTCAGCATCTTATTGTGACATCTCAAACCTACTCATTCCCTAGACCTACCCTATAATAAATATAACTTAATTCTTCCAGTTGCGTCACCTAAATGTTTGCTTTTTCCTGATTCCTTCTCTCATCCACACTCTAAAGCAAATATGCCAGCACCTCCCTCTTACTCGACGTTTCAACAATCACTAGAATCTTACCTCTTCGAACCTTCCCATATCTTTTTTCATTCTTTGCTTTATTTTTCACCTTAGCATCAAAACCTTTTTTAGAGCAATCGATACTTACTGTTTAATAGCTTTCTCCACAATAGGTCTGATAATGCGGTAAGTTAAATGTTCACTGTTAACCCGCAGGTTTGGTGTTTCAAACACAGCAGCTGCTTGGCAGGAGAAAAAGTGGCTCTACCCCAAAAGATGTGCAGTCTCTGAAAATCAAGTTGCATTTCTGCTCTGTCCAACAAGCTTGCTTTGACTTGGAATTGACTCAAAGACAAGGCATTTGGTTTGGGATGTTTGATCTCTTTCATAGGATGGTCTCTGCTCTTTCGTTGCCTTGCTCCACTGCCTTTCGGAACAGTTTGTTGAATGACTGTGCAGAGAAGGCATGCCTTTGATTCATTTCTTCCCCGCAATGCCCAGAATTAGACTGACCTTTGTGTGTGATATCAATACCCAAGCCACTGCATTTAGGAAATAGCTCACTTTTTCATACACTATTTCCCTGGCTTATACTTGACAACTTGGTGTTCGGTATTTTATGAGTCAAGTCCACATGACTGTTCTCTTTGTATTTGTCCACACTGAAGCTTATCTAGCTAGCCCTGTCCTTACCACTTGCATATCTTTCCTGTAGCCATAACTGGTTTGGCACAATGAATGAGCTTAATGTCATTTCCAGATCTAGAAATCCTGGTGTATGCTCCATGCTCCATCATCAAGATAACATATTGGGGGCAGGGGGAGGCAGGGAGGAAGAGGGGAAATGAGGAGCTGAAACCAAGGACTTAAGTAGAAACCAAATGTTTTGAGGATGATGAGGGCAACAAGTGTACAAATGTGCTTGACATACAATGGATGGATGGATGGTTTAGGATAAGAGTTGCATGAGCCCCCAATAAAATGATTTTCTTAAAAATCACATATTAGCAGACACTGAATTCAGCCCTTAAGGATGCAACCACTTACATTGTTATATTACAGAAAGAAAAAAAATGTTATCTTATCATTGCTTTATCCAACTAGGAGATTTAAAACCTTAGTCTACAAGGGTTTCTTAGTAGATAGTCATTCTATCTGGGAATAATAATACATTTGCCTTTCCCTTTTCAGTATTTATAACTTATGGAGATTTGTTATGAAATCAAAATGAGATGCATGAGCAGATCCCCCCCTCCCCCTGCATCCCCCTCCCACTCCGTATTTAATATTGTTATCTTTATTATTTCATTACTAATTGCCACTGGCTGTAGGTTTGAGTTGTGTATGTGCTATTAATCTTACTATAGATGGACCGTTATATTTATATTTAGCATTTTCATCAAATATGGATGTTAAGCTTAACCAAATACGTTTTCAGAATCAGTTAAGGTAACCATAGGATTTCCCTCTATTGTTTGAGTAATATGATTAATTTATCAATTTCTTTCTATAAATGCCCTTATCTCCTTATATAATAAACCCACTTGATCCCACTTTTAACTAATTGCTGGATTTGGATAATAAACTTAGCATCTGTCTTCAGAAACAAAATTTTCCTCTGTTATCTTTTTTGTGCATGTAACTTTTTCAGGTATTCATAGCACGGTTGGTATAAAAAATGAATCATGAGAGTCATACAGTGTAAGAATCATTTCTCTACAACTTAAAAAATTATAGCTCCAACTCCATCAAATATGGGTAAACAGTATTTTCAGAGACAGAAGGGGAAGCATTATGAATTTTTAACATTTTATTTGTGGCATTGGTCTAGTAGGCTTTCTACTTCTTCTTGTATGACATTTATCTTTTATATTGTCATTTTTCAACCTCATTAATTACCAGTGAATTGAAAATGACAGCAAAAGTCACATCTACAGAATTGGCAAATGTTTAATATGCTAATGACTTTTATAAATGAGGGTTGTGTGAACTGCTGTGGGGGTGTTAATTTTTATAAATTTTCTGAAAAAAGATTTTTTTGCAATTTTATCCTTAACCTTAAAACAACACTATTTCTCATATTATAAAGAAATTATTTAGAAATAGCATGTGGAGATTCATGGATGATTATTTTTAACACAGGACTATATTAATACTAGAAACAACACCTGATACAAGAGCAATGTGGTAAAATATCTATTGTCACATAAGGGAAATATTATTCCCTGATTTTAAATAATATTCATAAAGAAATAACAATGACTTAAGAAAATGACAATAGTGTAGTGTTAAGGGGGAAAAACATCAGATAGAGAATTATATATACAATATGATCTTAATTTTTTAGGGTATAAAAGGAATTTGGAAAATATTTCGTGAGATGTCAGTAGCGGTAGTCTCAGGTGGAAAGATATAGCAACTTTTTTTCTCCAAATGTCTTAATTGTTTTAAAGGTTCCTGTCCTGTAGGCTATGCTGACTCAGAGCAGAGTCCCTGGGGTTTCTGAGAAGGTCACTGTGTCTGGGAGGGACTAGACAGTTTTTTCCTTCTCTCAAGGAGCGGAACTGCTGGAGGTTTTGACAAGTGACCATCAGGTCCCAGCCCCAGGTGTGACCAGCACACCCCCAGGGCTCCACAGTCATTTCAAAATGTCCAAGAAATTAAAGCGTGAGCAAGCGTCCCTTTCAAAAGTTTTCCTTTTGATTGCTGTTGTTCGCGGGCACTCTTCTATTGGACAGCATTTTTTTTTTTGTTCTTTGGAAACGATGATGATGGTCTCTTCCACATCTCCTCTCTTATAGAAGTAAGTGATTAATGAACGGAATTCCTTCAATTCTGGACAAATCGCCACATGGCTGGCGCTCCTCTTTCCTGGGCAGTCGTTCGCTTCTCACCAGTCAGAGCTCGGCCCTCTGCTCTGTCTGCCCTGCGGCCTCCCATATTCCGTGCTAGATGTGCATTCTACTGCTGCATTTAGAGCATGGGTGCTTTCCAACAGCTTTCTGTGACTGTCAAAATGACGAATTCACTCCGTTCGTGACTCATGCACCTTGCTCTCTGCGCCATAGCGCTCAGCAGCAGCCATTGGTAGCTGAATGTTAAAGTGCTGGCCTGCCACCTGGCCTCAGGAAAGCCACAGCTGCTATATTTCTGTTGTACTGCCCCTCTCCTTGCTTTCTTGTCTTCTTAACTTAAAATGAATGCATCAGATGAACGCAGGTGTGATTTTTCCCCTCTGGTTTGTTTTTCAGAACCCGGTCACAGCACACTTATTCTGCATATAAGACCTAGTGGATCACATCCACTGCTCAGCCTGCCAGGATGCCAGCTGTTCTCTAAAAGGACATTGTTAGTCTCCTCCTGCAGTTTGCTTCTTGGTGGCTTTGGATATCAAATGGTACCAGGATTGGTTATGTTTTGTCTTAACAGAAGGAAGACATTTCTGGAGATACACGCAGTGGAAAGGGAAAAGAATCTTTAGGTATAGGCGTTGGGGGAAGGATTGGACGATGTGATGTGGGAGCGGAGGTATATACTGTGGGTGGAAAGATAATAAACATGGTCTAAGGCTCACTCCCCTATGGATTCCTTCACTGGCCTGGCCAGGGACTCCCTGGGAATCTGATGAAGGGGACCTGAGAGGTCAACCTGGAGGACATGGAGGTGTGGCATAACCCAGAAGGAAATGCAAGAAAAGGGGGTCCTGCCTTGTCCCATGGGAAGGAAAGGAGGTGATATTTGCAAAAGGATTGCAGGGACTATGAGTTTAGCAGCAGGAATGTATGCTAATTAGGCCCTTGAAGGTAACAAAGGAGATAGCCTGCCAGACTTTTCTAATTAACATGACCTTGTCTTCTGGAGTGGGTGCAAATGAGGAGGCCTGAATGCCACCCACCTGACACTGTCCAAAGTGCAAACTCAACTCGCAGGTCTCCCTTCCCAGGTCTCCAGTAGGAATAGAGCAGAGAAGCCATAGTTGCTCCACAGAAAATGAAGCATGGTTTAGGAACAACAGACTTCTTTTGGGTCAAGTGACTGTGATTATCTGGTCACCCTCTCCCCTCTCCCCAACCAGTATTCTCTTCCCTTCTCTTTTCTTTTCTTTTCTTTTCTTTTCTTTTCTTTTCTTTTCTCTCTCTCTCTCTCTCTCTCTCTCTCTCTCTCTCTCTCTCTCTCACACACACACACACACACACTCCTTTGGGGGCAGTGAAATATAATGATAATTATTATTCATCCCTGAAGTTACATTGTTTGGGTTAAGATTCTGATTCTCCGACTTCCTATTAGCACCAAGCCAGCAAATTGATTGACTTCTCTCTGCCTTCATTTCCTCATATGAAAAATTTTAAAAGAATAATTCTACCTATACCTTAGAGTTGTTGTGAGAATTAATTCTATTAATATATTTAGGGGAAAAAAACATGTAGAATAGTACTTGGCATATAATAAATTTCATCTGTCACTACTATTATTATTCATTCCCTTTTTATTCTCTACCATAATTTTGATTTTGCTAGACTCTGCACCTCTTCTTTTTGGGTGTCTGTCACCCTCTGACCTTGATGTCAATATTTATGCTCTCTGCAGATCAAATTCCTACTGAGTTAATCATTTCCATCTCTATTGGGCAGAGCTTTGACACCAAGCCATCTCAAAGGGCAACTTCTCAGTCCATAAAGAGAATATATTTTCTTATCCAATAAGTACATTGATAACACCTGTAATTCAAACTAGCAAGAATAATAGGGTCAGTTGAAGGTATCTAGAGAGCAACTGTTTTATACAGCAAATCTGTGTGGACTTATATTTGAAATTAAGGGAAAGGTGATTTTAAAAATAGGTTATCTTAAAAATAGTATGAATGAACCATGACCCTTCCTATGAGGAAACACTGGGGGCCAAAGTTTCATAAGCCATGCCTTCTATCTCTGGGAAAGGCCAATATGTCTTGGAAGCAGAGGTGAGAATCTCTTGATCATAGGCAATGGATGGATCTACTAAGATGAGCCCCTAGAATATTTGCAATTGCCTAATCACTCAACTTCCCTCCCGGTCATTCATCCATTATGACCCTTCACATCCGCCACATTGTAGCCATTTATGCTATTCAATCTCAAATCATGATTTGTTCTCAAACGGAGGAGCTCTGCTTGATTTTAACTTTCTGTCCACAGAGCCCAGCGCAAAGCCTGGAGTGTAGGAGGCACAGGATAGCTGGGTGCTCCCAAGTGAACAAATTACAAGGTCATTGGAGGCATTTCTCAATGTAGACCTTTTCCAGATTTCAAGTTATAGGATCATTAATTTGTTCAAAGGAACTCTCAGGTATCAATTCCTGGTAGAATTCCCAACTTCCATGCAGAAGACCCAGGGTCAATTCCCGGCCAATGCAATGTATGCACAGGCAGCACTTGTATGGCTATGGTGCAGAGCAAGGTTCAGTGGCGATTCCAGACGAGACTTATTAAGACGAAAGTCCTGTTGGTCTCCTTCCAGAGACTAGTCAATGGGAAGCCTGAGAATGATGACAGTTCAGTCCACAAGCAAACGTGGGGAAGGGGCAGCACAAAGCAGCATTTGTTTCATTGTACATGGGTTCCTCACGAGCTGGAAGTGAACTGACAGTAGCTAACCACCACAAAAACATGTTTGCTTGTATAAAAGGATCTTGGAGTTTCTCCTGAAGGAGTTTGTTGCTTATATGCTTGGAAATCTGATGCAAAAGGAAACTAAAGTATAGCAACAAGAAAAGATCAAGATGCCACAAACTATTCTCCCGATCAAGTATTCCCAAGCGTCATATGTAACTGTCATGGATGATAGAGTTGATTATAAACTTACTAGAGTAGGACATCCCTAGAGGTGGGTGGCGGGGGGGAGGAGGGGAGAAAGAAGCAGCAAAAACAGAAGGAACTCTAGAGAAAAATTACCCTTTGCATTTGAGAGGCTGTTGGAGTAGGAAGCTCAGTGGGTGGGGTGGGTGGGCAGTGGCAAAGACACTAATGTTTCATTAGCTTTTCAGCTTGATAATAACCCCACTCAGAACCCAGTGGGAGTTTAATCGGTATTAAAATCTGATTGACTAAGGCCAAGGTTTCGCTCTACCTTTTAATGAGAGCAGAATTTCCCTAATAAGTTAAATTGACACTTTCTCTCCTAAATGCTTGTCCATTGATTGAAACTACTGTGCTAAGAGAATAATAATAAAAATAAAAATAATACAAAACAACTATTAACAAAGAGAGAGAAGTGTGGCATTGCCCTTATCAAGCTCTTATTAAGACAAATATTTACACTGCATTTTACTCTTTCTTTAATACTTCCATTATTCTGGAAGAAATTTATGATTTTTTCCTGACATATGCCAAAGCAGGTTTTTACATTTTGCAAGTATGCAAATAGCAAATGGAATAAGAAATTCATGCAGATACTTTCCCAGATTTTCAAATGCAGAACATTGTGTTATGCTGGTTCCACAAGTTATAATTGCATTTAAAAGTCCTGCCTTGGTGTGGCATTTGGGGTCTCTGGGGACTCGGAACATTATTTTATGTCTGATTTTACAGCTTTGTAATCAGCTCTATTCATAAGAATGGGCTTATAGAAAACACATTGCTTCTTTGGAAGGAGATGCAGTGATTAATGACGGCTTCAAGAGTGCCTCTTGGGCCCTGGAGAAATGCGGCAATGAGAAGGTACTTCGGCAATACACTGGCATTTCTGCCCCAGTGCAACTCCCACCCACCCACCCCTTGTTTTCTGAGACCTCCTTCCAGCTGCTAATATGCAGAAGACAATGTCTCCTCTGGGTCAGTACCTATTGTCCCAGTCTCCTCTCCCTAGAATCTCTTAGTAATCTATCCTGAGTGGCAAACTTTCAGGAATGCCCTCTTTAGGAGTCTTACAAAATGTGTAAGCTTGTATCATTCCTTTCTTCTTAGGAATAAAGGAAAGCTCTTTATAGAACTGGAAACATTTCCTTTCAAACAAAAGCAATCAAGTACTCCCCAGGGCTGGCCCAAAGAGATTCATTCCTCATCCTCCTGAGACCAAATTGTGAAAGACATGAGTGTCTCTCCTTCAAAGAGTCCCAAGAACCTTCCTCGGGAAGGACACTCCCTTCAGAATGTCTGCACACAACCAGCGCAGACAGTAGCTCCAGCTCCTGTGTCATGCTGGTTAATCCAGGACATCTGGCCACCCCATGTGGGAACCCGTGTTGTGTGTACCCTCCAGTGTTAGCAAGAGGGCATGTCCTGTGTTTGTGGGAGATCTGGCTTCCAGGGAAACAAAGCCAACAAGACAAGACAACAGTGATAAATCTCTTTCATAGGATGTGTTTTCTTTATAAATATGTTACAAACGTAGTATTATACATTTATTTGCCAATAATTTTCAGTCTGTAATGGTATATATTTCAAGACAGATAAGCATTCAATCTAAGTGCCTGATCTTTTTTTCCCCCTCTCTATTCTTGAATCCAGAAATCCTGTACAACCTGTTGTGTGGATTGATCATTCAGGCAGGCATATTTTGATGAAGAAATCCTTACTTTGCTGAAATCCTGGGCTAAACAAGGGAGCTTCAGGAAGAATCACTCTTGGACTCCAGCCCAAAGGCAATGAGGGTTCTGTCAAGTCTCTTGCCTGGGGTTTTAGTTGTAAAAGAAACTGCCAGGAGAGAGAGGATACCTGTATTCCCATTCTACTCCACAAAATTGGCTCTGTACTTCTGAACAAGCCACATAACAACTCCATTTCCTTAACCTTAAAATAAAATCATATATATTTTTTCAAAACTGGAAAAGACCCTGGGGAAGAAAAAGCTATCTCAGCTTTCGCTACTTCATTGAAAGTCCCAGAAAACCCTTCGATTTGCTTTATCAAGTGCCCAAGGTGACAGAGAATGTCCGCCAAATTTTCAGCTGGCATTTAAAAATCTGAGGCTGGACAAACTGTGATGCAGATGAAAGAAATGTGAATTAACACTGTTTACAATTTAAATTACAAAATCCTTCAGGATTCAGACCAAATACATACTATTGGATAGTGATATTTCCAATGCCATTCATAAGACCCATGTGCAGCTACAGGTGGATGCTTTTATTTCCTCCAATTTCCAAACGTTTCATAAAAGCATGGCTTTCATCTGTATCTAGCCTCTAAAGCTACTGCATGTTCTCTCAAACTCAAACTGAATTTCCTCAACTGTATTCTCAACTTCCTCAGAGTGTGCATACAACCATCTCCAGCACAGAAGATCAGTCATGTGATTAAGTAAATAGCAATCAATTCTTTCTGTATTGAATGTTAATTTATAACACAAGTTTGAGGTGGAAAAGCTATTGCTTATAATCTCTGCAAGCAAAATATTTACTTCAGTGAAACTTTGTTGCCTTTGTTTAACTCCTTTGCTGAGCTTCCCTGAAGTCTTAGATAAAGACTTGCTTATAGTATGTTGCAGTGTGTTGGATTGCATTTACGGGGCATTTTTCACATGGGCCAGCCTAGAAGTAGACAGTGTGGCCCTGACTGCCACCAAGAATAGAAGACTGGCTAATTTCTCAGAAGTCAGCAACCCATGACTTCTTCATAAAAGGAAAACACAATTCATTAAAGAAGAAGGCAAAGAAAGAAATTATCACCATGGATGTTAAAAGACACTCGAAACTTGCTTTTGATTGTAGAAAAGCTGAAGCAAATGCAAGAAATGAGGGATTCAGAGAGCTGAACAGAACATTTTAAAAGGCAGTTCCATAAGACAAAATAAAGTATTATAGTAAAAAGTGAAAAGACTTGGAAAAGGGAAAACACATTCAGCTTATATTAAATTGAAAGAATGAAAAAATTCAAGCCTTGAGTTGCAATATTAAAAGATTCTTTGTGGAAATATTTTGAACAGTTCTATTGGCACTCAAGACCACATTAATTCAACCATATGTGAAAGAGGTAGACAGTTATTACCATAATCAATGTACTTGTTATTATTGTTATTATGTTTTAATTGTGGCAAAAATATACCCAAAACCCTACAATTAAACAACTTCTAAACATATTATTAAATGCCATTGACTTTGCGCTCCACATTGTACACCTTTTATTGCTACCCTTCTCCAAATTATTCCACCACCATTCA
The DNA here is from genome assembly GCA_004026705.1 of Nesogale talazaci. NCBI lineage: Eukaryota > Metazoa > Chordata > Mammalia > Afrosoricida > Tenrecidae > Nesogale > Nesogale talazaci. The sequence continues at coordinate 17,075 of PVJH01004456.1, forward strand.
CATAAACTCAGTGCTCCCTAAGCAAAATCTCTTCCTTTTTCATCCATGGTAACTATTTATCAACTTTGGTTTCTTCTCTTTTTTTAGTAGTATTAGTTTTCTTGATACAAAATTCACATAAAATACACATTCCATAGTTAAGTCACTTCTCAAAAGAGTTGTGTATACATCAGCACAATCAGTTCTGGTGCTCCCTCCCTAATCCCACATTTGTTGTTTGCTCCCCTGTTCCCCTCACACTCCCCACTTCTCCACCCTATCCTTGTCCTCAATAGACCATTGCATCAATTATTGTCTATATGCATCCACTCTTTCTGTGCTTTATAAACTGGGAAACCTAACAGAAATAATAAAAAACAAAATAAAACAGAAAGAAGAACATGTAATAATATAAACATGAAGAATAAGGATGAAAAGACCACCAGCAATAATATTATAAAGGCCAGCAGAGAGATTTCTGTCAGGAAATAACAAGAAATATTTAAGCCTAGAAAAAATTCAGATTTGGTCAAGAGAGAGGTCAACGGACTGACCCAGTATCGTAGTATACCATGGTCCAATACACTATAATCAAGTTCATAGTAATCTCTTTCTGGTTATAGAGCTGTTAGAGTCCCTTGACTATGGCTAGAGGAGGTTGTCCAGAGGTTTAATCTGACTAGATTCTCTGCTGATGGATTGGGGACTCCCACCACCCTTTTAATTGTGGCATATTGAGTGTTCACAATTTGATATTTGATACTTTTATTTCTTCATCATATTTGGATTTTCTTATCACCTTTGGATCACACAGGCTGGTCTGCTTCTTGGACGTGGACTTAGTTGATGCCTCACTTAGATAGCTGTTTTTTTTTTTAATACAAGACTTTAAGACCCCAGACACTAACCTAATTGATAGCCAGGCACCATCTGCTTTTTTTCACCACACTTTGCTATATCTTTATCTTCCATGATCTCTTTATGATGGCAAGTATAGAGCAAGGTCATGTTATAAGAGCAAACTCTTCTTGGATTGGTTCTAGGCTTAAGTGAGAACCCAGAACCCAAGTGCTTATCTGAGGTAATGAACAAATCTGGTTTACTTTGGTGGTCATATCGATTTACAATAGTAGACAAAAACCAAAGCCAACATCAGAAACAAAAACCAGACAAACAAGCCAAAAAACTTCAAACTCTCAAACCAAAACAAAAAACAAAAAAGCAAAACATTGTCAATCATCCCTGAGGTATAATGTGATTATGTTGGTAACATCGATAATTTATCCAATGTCATAGAATTTACGGTACTGTTGATATGAGGAATTTACTTAAGTACAGTCCAATTTGTGAGCTGCAAGCCATGAGCTGTTGCATTGTATGGATTTGTTTCATAATTGATTGAGCTCCGTTTACGTTGAGCATAGGAGATGGTTACAGGAAAATTTCCTGTAACTTTCCTTACAAGAGAAGATCCTTGCCTATCAGAAGACTACCTGTCATACTAATGTAAGGGGAACATTGAGACACTAAATATATAGTGGTCCCAGGTCTCTTTTCATTGGACAACCACTAAATCAGGTGGTGATGGCCACGATTTTCACAGTCTTGGGATGATCATAGTATGCTTTCCCCCCCCCCCCCACTGGGGATTTCAGTTCTAAGTCTAAGGGCTACAGGTAGTTTTGTAATACAAGTTTTTTCAGTCAGGCTTCCTTCCACATTGAATCCTTCTGGTGTGGTCCTTGGGGGATGTCATGCTCCCTGTGAAGCCAGTACCTAAGGTCATCATAGTGCTTAGTCCATGGTGTGGCTCATCAAGGGTTGTGTAGAAATTTATCCAAAGTGTCTGCCCAGGGAGATAGAACTGGGTTTATGCTCCTCTTATGTTCTCTACAATTATGTCTCCTATGAAATATAGGAGATAGGTACTCTTTATAAGAAAACATATTGAACAATTCAGGAAGCATTAAAAATGGAAACAAACATAAAAGAAGGTTGGAGAAGTGAAAGGAAGGAAGGAAGGAAGGAAGGAAGGAAGGAAGGAAGGAAGGGAGGGAGGGAGGGAGGAAAGAAGGGAGGAAGGAAGGAAGGAAGGCCAATGCCAGGAGGCATTATCAAGTCAACCACTTAGACACGATTGATAGGCATTCTTTTTTTTTTAATTGTTTTAATCATTTTACTGGGGGTTCATACATGGTTTCTCATAATTCGCAAATACATATACTGTGCCACACTTCTTCACATGCCTGAAGCTGTCATTGTTCTCTGAACCTGCACCTTTCCATCTGAACCTCTGACATCAGCCTCCCATCTCTTCCCTTCCATCCTTGTTCCCCACTTACCCACCAACTCTCAATACTCCATAAATTATTGTTTTGTCATAACTTACACTGCTCGATGTCTCCTCTTGCCCTCTCCCCCAGTATTTGTCACCCCCTCCCCATATAGATCCCTGAAGCTGGCTCCCCCTCTCTACTCCACTTTTCCTCCACCCATCCAGTAGCTTCACTCTTACTACTGGTCCCAATGGGGTTCATCCATCCTGGGTTCCCCGCATTTCCATTTCTCATCTCCACAGTAGTGTAGAACTAGGACTTTGACAGTTGGAGGGAGGAAGCCTTCAGGAAGTAGAGGAAAGTTATGTGCTTCATTGCCACCTCACTGTGCCTCACTAGCCTGTCTTCTCCCATGACTCTCCTGTGCAAGAGTGTCCAATTACCCATAGGTGGGCCTTGGGTCCCCACTCCGCTCTCCCCCCATTCATAGTGACATGGTTCTTATTCTTTGATGTTTGATATCTGCTCCCTTCAGCGCCCCATGATCACAAATGGTAGTGTTTTTCCATGTGGGCTTTGCTGCTTCTGGGCTAGATGTCCATCCATTCACCTTCAAGCCTTCACGATCCCAGGTGCTTTATCATTTGGTAGTTGGGTGCCATCAGACTTCTCCTCTCTGTCTGCGTCTGCTCCCTTCTGTCTTCCACGATCTTGTCAGGAGGGTGGGCAGGCAATAATAGGATTTTTGTTCTTTGATGCATGATATCTGGGTCTTTCCACATCTCATGGTCGCACAGGCTGGTGTGTATCTTCTAAAGTGACCTTTGTTGTTCCTTGGCCATATAATCATTTGTTCACCCTCAAACTTTTAAGGCCTTTTAAGACCTCAGATGTCACATCTTTTGATAGACGGGTACCATCAGCCACCTTTACCACTCTTGCTTAATCCCCACATGTCCTCAGTGGTTGTCTTATGCGAGATCGCTCACAGCGATACAATTTTTCCTGTCTGATGCCTATGGCCTGGTCCTTTTGACATCTCGTGGCCACTTCTTCCCTGTGGGCTTGGATACCTCTCAGCTAGATGGCCATTTGTTTATCTTCAGGCTTTGAGACCCAGACTCCATATCCTTTGGTAGCTGGGCACCATGGATTTTCTTCACCACATTTGCTTATGAACCTATTTGACTTCAGTGATCTTACTGGGCCAGTGAGCATTCTGAAATGTCAAATTAATAGAGCAAAGTGCTCTTGCCTTGAGGGAGAGCTCCTGGGTAGGAGATCCAGGTCCAGCTTCTATGTTAGTATTAAAATTACAAATATATGTATCAGGTTTTGTTCCCTCATTATAATAGGTGCTTATATTTACATATATACATGTCTGTGTTTAGACCTCTGCAAGGGTCCTTTGCCTTCTAGTTCCTTCCTCTATTTCCTTCTCCCGTCCCACTGTCATACTCGGCCATCATTTGGGTTTCAGTACTTCCTTTCTATTACATTACCCTTACTTCAGCCCCACCAGACCTCCAACATCCTCCCCACCACCAACTGCGGACTACCCGTTGTTCCCCCCATCCCCGAGTCTGTCCAGGCCCCCCTGCCTGATAAGTATTCTTTTATTCAGAGAGATTTTGTCTTTGAAAGTTTCTAATTCATGGGTTGGCCATGTTTTCCTTAATATCTTAAGTAATAGAGTATGTGTATTTCCCTAGGGTTGGCCATAAAGTATAATCTACATGGGGGAACTTTAAAGATATTTTTGATAAAGTAACAAATTTTTACTTCAGTGTATGTCTGCCTCTCCTTAGGTACCAAAAAGTGACTTCTAGCTTGGATATTTTGGGCCACATGGTAAAGTCAAGTTATCATTGCACAATTTAATTTAGCTTTGATTTGAAGTATATCCAAATGTTAGAACTAAACTAGTAGGCAAAGGGTCAAAGTGAATGGAGAATGATCAGGTTTTAGGTGGAAATTTTCTTAAGGTGATGGTTCTGAGAGCAGCGTCCTTGGAAGAAAAGCCTCAGCATCAACTGTGAACTTGTTAGAAATGTGAATTCTAAATTCTCTCTCCAAATCTGTCAAGCTTGAAAATAGGGGTGTGAGGTTTAAAAGTCTGTATTTTAACATGTTTTCCAGGTGATTAGCCATATGCTAAAGCTGAAGAATCTCGCTGTTGTTGTTCTGTGCCATGAAGCCAGTCCCTGTTCACAGGCACCCCGTACACAAAAGGCACCTGCCTGGTCCTGAGCCATCCTCCCAGTTTTTGGTATGTTTGAGTCTATTGTTGCAGCCACTGTGTGAATCATTTTATTGAGGGGACTTCTTCTTTTTGTTGCTCTTCTACTTTATGAAGCATGAGGCCCTTTTCCAGGGATTGGTCCCTCCTGATGACATATCCAGGGTACATTAGATAAAAGTCTTGTCATTGTCACATCTAAAGAGCATTCTGTCTCTACTTATTCAAGATTATTTGTATGTACCTCTGACAGCCAGGCATGGGTCAGGTGGGTATAATCTTCAAACTGACATCCTTACTCTTCAGGACTCTGAAGAGGGCCTGTGCACTATATTTGCCTGAAGCAATCTGTCATTTCATTTCTTGACTTCTGTTTCCATGAGAATTGACTGGGAATTCAATCAATATTAAATTCTTGAAAGCTTCATTTTTTTCCCTTGTTCTCTTTATCATGATGTTGTCTGTTAATACAGTTGTGAGGACTTGGGTATTCTTGACTTTGAGTTGTAAGTTATGATGAAGTCTGCAATTCTTGATCTTTATCACCAAGTGATTCAAGTCTTCCTCACTTTCAGCAAATAAGGTTGTGTCATCTACATATATCAGTTGCTAATAAATCATCCTTCACTCATAAAGCCATGTTCTTCTTAATATAGTTCAGATTCTCAGATTTTTTTTCCTCACATAAATTGAGTAAGTATAGCGAGAAAATACCACATCTGTACACATTTCCCTGATTTTAAACCATGCAGTGTTTCCTTGTTCTGTTTGAAAGACCATCTCTTAGTCCATGGTCAGGTTTCACGTGAACACGATGGTGGTTCTGGAGTGTTCATTTCTGTGAATGTTATCCACTTTCTTATCCATATGATGAATGTCTCTGCATAGTCAATGAAACGCAAGTACACATCTTTCTGTTATTCTCTGCTTTGACACAAGATCCATCTGGAATCAGGAATGATATCTCTTACTCCATGTCCACTTCTGAATTCAGTTGGAATCCCTGGTGATTCACTGTTGCAACCATAATTTAATTGCCCTCAACACAATTTTACTTGAATAAGATATTAATGATATTTTCTTCATTTTGTTAGGTGACCTTTCTTTGAAATGGATACAAATATGGATTTCTCCAACATCTAATCCTAATTAAGACACGCAAGAAGATAGGAATGGAAGGTAAATTACTCAAAAAAAAAAGAAAGGTAAATTATTCAAGTTAATAAAAAGTGTCTATAAAAGTCCACCAACCAGCTGAGCCGTGGTGACTTAGTGGTTGTGCACGGGACTGCGGCCCACTAGGAAGGAGATTCAATTCCAGCAGAGTCTCCACAGGAGCAAAGGCTGGGTCTCCTACTCCCGCCACCAGAAGGCAGGGATGCCCCCCCAAAATATCCACCAACCAATGTTATAATCAATAGAGAAGAGATTAAAATGATCCTACTGAAAAAGGGACCCAGACAAGGATGTCCTTTACCCCACTTTTTTCAACATTGTATTGGAGGTCCTAATTAGCAACATACAACAAAAGAAGGATATTAAGGCTGTTCATCTGGAGGAGGAAATCATATTTCCACACAACATGTTTCTATACATTGAAAACCCCAAGCTCCACAACAGGAGGGTTGGCAGTGTTGGAGGAATATGGAAGAATGGCAGGATATAAGATCAATAAATAGAAATCTATTAGATTGCTATATAAATCAGACAAAATCATAAAAGAAGAGATCAAGAAGCCAGTGCCCTTCACAATAACGGAACACAGATCTCTAGGGGTATATACCTAATCAAAAGAGAGAAAGAGAGAGAGAGAGAGAGAGAGAAAGATTTGTATGAGAAAACTACAGAAACCTACTACAAGAGACCAAAAGTGACCTACACAGATAGAAAAATATCCCATTCTCATGGATCAGAAGACTAAGTATAGTAAAGATGTCAATCATATCCAAGGCACTATAAAAGCTTAACACTATCCTGACACAAATACCTACATCCTTATTCAAAGAATTGGAAAAATTGAATACCAACTTGATATAAAGAGGGAAGAAACCCAGATTTAGCAAACTCCTCAAGAAGAAGAACAACATTGGAGGGCTTGCGTTACCTGACTATAATATCTACTATTCAGCTACAGTGGTCAAAACAGCATGGTATTGGTATAATAACAGGTATGCAGACCAATTGAAAAGAATAGAAAATCCAGAAATAAAATCATCAATATATAGATAACAGATCTTCAATAAGGGCCCACAAAACATTAAATGGCAAGGTGACGCCATCTTTAACAGTGGTGCTGAGAAGAAAATAGGAAAATACCTACAGAAAAATGCGGCAGGACCCTTACTTCACCTCATGCATAAGAACAAACTCAAGATCACAGAACTTGATGTAAAACCTCAAACTATTAGGGCCATCAACCAGAGAATCAGGACAATCCTAAGAATCTTGACACAGCTAACACATAGGCTAACTGAAATAGGGAAGGCTATACACACAGCAGAAGCTAAAATTTACAAGTGGGATATACTAAGGATAAAACACCTGTGTGCATTAAAAGACTTCATCAAGGGAGTAAAAAGGGAACCAACAGACTGAGAAAAGATTTTTAGCAATGACACATAATAGGAAATCTATGACACCCTGTTAGCCTGAAATAAGAAAAATGTGGATTGTCCTCTGAGGAGATGGATAAAATATCTGAACAGAAGTTTTACAAGGGAGGAACCCCAAATGGCCAATAAGCATAGGAGAAAATGCTCCCTATAATTAGCCATCAGAGAAATACAAATCAAAACAACTAGGAGGTACTACCTAACACCTTTGAGTATAGTCCAATTCAAAAAGTCAGAGAGCAACAAATGTTGGAGGGGATATGGGAAGATAGGTACTCTCATCCATTGATGGTGATCTTGTAGATATGTACAGCATTGTGGAAAGTGGTCTGGCACTATATAAAGCAAATGGAAATAGAGTTAGTTACCTTATGACTCAGCAATCCCCCTACTGGGCATATATACCCAGAAGAAGTAAGAAATAGATCACGATCAGTCATCTGCACTCCAATGTTTATTGTAGCACAATTCAAAAAATTTGAAACTACCTAAATTCCCATTGATAGATGAGTGGATTAGAAAACACTGGCACATACAATGGGGTACTACACATTACTACCAAGCACTGATGGTTACATGAAGCACATCCTTTCATGGGAAGAGTTTGAGGAAATTGTGCTAAGCGAAGTTAGCCAAGCACAAAAGGACAAGTACAACTTGAGTCCACTGAAGTAAGCTCAATCAGCACAGTGGGTACAGAAGAAAGCTACGAAATAGAAAATTTGTGGGTTGAGATACTGGCACTTGGGTGGGGGACAGACTAAACCCAAGGATGCACATGGCATTCCAACATAAAGAAGGGGAAGGGAAGGGTGGGGAGAAGAAACAATAGCATTGGGAGAGTATGACACTAATCCATTAATGGGGAGGCTATTGTTTATTTTTCCACAGGAAGAGAGTGAGAGTGCAAAGCACATCACTGCACGCCAAACCGGGAGAGCAACATAGCTGCTGGAAGCAACCCACTTATAGAAAGGACTATAGGCTTGACTCTAATCTGAGCTACGCTGACCACCTCTGCTGAAGAATGTGGTACTGAAGTTATAGGCAGGGGAGAGGGGCCAGTCTGTCTCACCCACATGGGAGCAAACTAAGAAGAAGAGAGGAAGGAGGGTGGGAGTGGGGGGCACCAGACCTCATTCAGGCACGCCAACCATTGAGAGCAATGCCACTGCCTGGAGCTGCTAAGGCATAGAAAGGACTATAGGGCCAACATAGGCTCAAGGCATGATGTGCGCTCACTAGAGCATAGCACTATGGAGGGTAAGAGTGGGGAAATAGTGCAGGGAGTGAGTCATGTCTGATGCCCCTATCATGGGGCAAACCAAGAAGGGAACATAACAGATGGGCAATGGGAGAAAAGTCATGAAGCCCCAGAGAAATCCTGAAAATATACATTTGAGTCTCAAAGGGGCAGTACCAGAATTCTGGCCTTATGGGAAGATAGTCAAAAAGGTCAATGGACAGACCTGGAATTATGTATTGGGCTTTTTTTTTGTCCCTGTCTTCATTGTTTTTGTTTTGTCTATCAACATAAGATATGCATGTGAGCCCATGGAGAAAGCAACAGGTCCAGCAGTTGAGGGGGCTGGGGGTCGGGTTGGGAGAGGAGGAGAAGGGGAAAGGTAGCAGTGAGGAAATATCGTCATGGAGAGTGGAACAACCAGGGACCCAAAATCAGTGGTAAGTGGGGTGTACAGTTTCTGCTGGTGTTGGAGCAGCCGTAAACCAGCTGAAAAGAATTACTGAGAAGCAAAAGAGGGGTGAGCGGGATAGTGGGACAGGAGGAGGGGAAAAGGAAACAGGAAGGAACTAAGAAGTAAAACTATTTTTAGAGGTAGAAACAAAGACATGCATATATGTACTTATATTAATACATTAAAAATTGGGGCATTGGTCTACATACATATATTTATATGGCAATACATTGAGGAAGTGGATGGATTTTGGGCCCCTACTTAATTTCCCCCCTAAACACAAGAACACTTTGTTATAATAATGTGTCACTGAGCAATACCCATCTTCCTGACACAATTGCTGAAGACAAACTGGGTACAAATGTGGTGAATAAAGCAGATGGTGCCCAGCTATTAAAAGATCTAACATCTGGGGACTTAAAGACTCAAAGCCAAACAAATGACCATGCAGCAGGGAATCATCAAAGCCCACATGGAAGAAGCACACCAGCTTGTGTGATCATGAGGTGTTGAAGGGTACAGGCTTCAGAAGTTCAAAAATAAACAACTTCACCAAGGAGAAGGAGAGGAGGCAAAGTGGAGACCCAGAACCTATCATGGATAATTTAATATCCCTCCACAGGGGGTCCCCCAAAGAAGAGAAGATACATCCAGGGGGCCAGTGAGGCACCCACAAAGCTAGCAACCCTGCACTACCTCTTTAATCCTTCCTTCCCCCACTATTATGATCTCAGTTCTACCTGGCAAATCCTGCTAGACTGTTATATATACATCAGTATGTACACACTGTGTATATACTGACAAGAACTTTGAATATACAAAAGTCAGAGTAGACTGACCCCTCAGAAACAGTAATGGGAGTAACAATGCCAGAAGGGTTGGGGAAAGGAAGTGGAGGGAAAGGAAAGAAGGGGAATGGATAGGAATGATGGAGGAATAACATACTTCCAGGGGGATGAACACAAGGGTAGTAGATATAGGGATAGAATGGGTGCTGTACAATATGTATTAAGAAGAAGAAGAAGACGACATAATATATTGAGAATTCATGAGGTTGGCAGAGTGGGAATAAACAGGAGTTGATATCAAAAAGCACAAGAAGAAAGATAATGTTTTGAAACTGTTGAAGACAACATTTGTACATACCCACTAGACATGATTGATGTGTGGATCATTGCAATTTATGTAAGACCCCCCCAATAAAAAAGTTTTATTACACCAAGCAGACAAATATGGATTTCATCATCAATTAACCAGGTATCTGTCTTCCACATTTCCTATATTATTATGACTTTTTTATTTAAATAATTTTATTGGGGGCTCTTACAGCTACTATAACATTAAATACATCGTCTGTATCAAGCTCATTTGCACACATGTTGCCACAATCATTTCCAAACATTTTCAACTTAAGCCCTTGGTATAAGCTCCTCTTAAAAAAAAAAAAGTTCCTCTTTCCCGTCCCCACCTTTTATAAAAAATGAATCATTTTATTGGGTACTCGTATACCTCCCCTCATGATCCATACATACATCAATTGTATTCAGATCTCATTTGCACACTTGTTGCCATCATCACTCTCAAAACATCCTCCCTCCACTTAGGCCCCCAGTTCCACCTCCCCATATTTCCCTTCCTCCCTCCCCCCCATAAACCTTCAATAATTTACAAATTGCTATTTCATATCGTACACTATCCAATGTGTTCCTTCACCCACTTCCCTGTTGGCTATGCCACAGAGAGGAGGTTATATGTAGATCCCTGAAATTGGTTCCCCCTTTCTATTCCATGATCCCTCCACCCTCCCAGTATCACCACTCCCATCACTCATCCTGAGGTAATATCTCTCTTAATTCCCCAAGTTTCCAACTCCAGTGTACATCCCCTGTTCTGGCAGGACATGTCTGGTAGAACCAGGAGCATGATAGTGGGTGGGAGAAAACATTTGAGAACTATAGGAAAGATGAATATTTCATTGTTACTACACTGTACTTTAACTGGCTGATCTCCCTGCAACCTCTCTGTAAGAGGATGTCGCTTCACCTATTGATGGGCTTTGGGTCACCAATCTGTACTCCCCCCTATTTATAATGATATAATTTTAGTTCTTTGATGCTTGACACCGGATCCCTTCAACACCTCGTGGTCACACAGGCTGGAGTGATTCTTACTTATGGGCTTTGTTGCATCTGAGCTGGATGGCCGCTTGTTTACTCAAGCCTTTAAGACCCCAGATGCTATATCTTTTCATAGCTGGGCACCATCAGCTTTCTGTGTTTATAAACATGTGTTTATGCACACATTTATCAACAGTGATCATATCAGGAAAGCAAGCACGCAATGTTATGGTTTTCAGTTCTTAAACTCTGATAACTGATCCCTTTGACAACTCATGGTCCTACACGCTGGTGTGCTTCATCCATGTGGGCTTTGTTGCTTCTGAACTGAATGGCCGCTGGTTTACTCAACCTTTAAGACAGCAGACGATACATCTTTTGATAGCCAGGCACCATCAGCTTCCTTCACCACCATTGCTTATGCACACATTTGTGTTCAGTGATTGGGTAGGGAAGGTGAGCATCACAGAATGCCAATTTAATAGAACAAAATGTTCTTGCATTTAGGAAGTACTTGAGTGGAGGTCCAATGCCCATCTGCTGTTCTACTACTAAGCCTCTATGTATAAGTTTGTTGATCTATTTCCCCCATTGCCACATATAAATATATGCACCTATGTACATGCCTGTATTTAAACCTCTATAAATGCTCTTTACCCCCAGTTCTTTCCTCTATTTCCTTCTACTTTCCTCTTGTCCCACAATCATACTCAGCCTCCATTTGAGTTTCAGTATTTTCTCTCTATTAAATTACCCTTAATCAATCCCTACTGGACTTCTCTCATGTACCTTGTCTCTAATTTTGGATCAATTGATATATACCCTTATCCCTAGGCTGGTCAACACCATCTCCTTTCCCCCTCCACCCCTTCTCCCATGGCCCACACCCTGGAACCATCAGTCCCATCGTTTTCGCCTCCAGACTGTTCATTCAGCCTATCTTATTTAGATAGACCTGCAAAGGTAACTATATGTACCCCCAAAAGGCTTCCTAAAATAAAACAACCAAAGAAAATAAAGCAATGAGAACAACAACAACAAAACCCAAGGTCCTATATATTTGTGAAAAAATAATGACAATATAAAAACCTGTAAATAATTCAAGGTCTGTTCATTAACCTCCAGGAGTGTCCCATGGTTGAGTCAGATGGGGTACCACTGCCTGGTCCCAAGGTTTATCGCTGTCATTCTATCTGGAGCTCCACACTCTGTTACACACGCTTAGTGTTTTTCGCTGGTGTGGTTGTGTCAGACAGAGTATAATCCTGACCCTGTTTCTCCACTGTTGACCCTTAAAGGCCTTGGATCAGCGATGGTAGCTGTATTTCATAGTGGGGCTGGCCATATGATCCTCTTTGTGCATTGGCTGTTCTGAGTGGGAGTATCATCCTGAAGGATCGGTGGACCATAATGTACTCCATTCTCTCTTCCTCCCTCTTCATTTGTTCTCATGTGTTCTGGTCAGGCATCTCTCACTCCCCAAGCTGCAGCTTCAAGTGCTGACCTCCAAGGCAAACTCCCCTGTTGGGGAGGTAGCTGCCCCTGTAGTTGGGATTAGGGTTGTGTGCTGCTCAGAGTCCTTCACTGGTTCCCCACTTAATGCCGCCACACTGTGTTCATATGATGGATCACCGGGTTTAAGTTTGGTCCTTCTTTCACTGTGGAGATATAAACAATACACTTCCCTTGGGAGGGTTAGTACTCCATTCCCTCTCTACACATCACCATTTGCCCCAAGCCCACCCCCATCCCAGTTGGCTACCATAGGTAGCCTTGAATTTGGTCTGGCCCCTGCCATACTACCTGGGCTTCTCCCCAGACATTTCAGAATACAGTAGCAACACAAGATATCCCCCTTGCATTTTTTTTTAATTTCACTTACCTCAGCGGACTCAGGTTGTACCTGTCCTTTTGACTTTGGCTAACTTCACTTAGCATAATTCTCTCCAGTTTTTCCCATGCGGTGATATGCTTCATGCGTTCATCACTTCTTTTCAGCGATACATAGTACTCCATTGGATGTATATACCACAGCTTTTTAATCCATTCATCAGTTGATGAAAATATGGGCTGCTTCCAACTCCTTGCAATTGTGAACTGTGCTGCAATGACCATTGGAGCACAGATGTCTGGTCGTGGTTTGTTGCTTGTGGCTTCTGGGTATATGCCCAGTAGGGAGATTGCAGGGTCATATGGTATCTTAATCTCCATCTGTTTAGATATTGCCAAATTGTTTTCCATAGTGGCTGCATATACCTACAGATTCACCAGCAGTGGATAAGTGTTCCTATCCCCCTACAGTCACTCCAATGCTTGCTGCTTTCTGATTTTCTGAATTGAGCTATCCTTGAAGGTGTTAGGTGGTATCTAATTGTTGTTTTGATCTGCATTTCTCTTATGGCCAAGGATTAGGAACCTTTTCTCGTATGTTTATTGGCCATTCTGATTTCTGCCCCTGTGAAGCTTCTGTTCATGTCCTTTGCCCACCTCCTCAGTGGGCAGTTAGTTTTGCTCTTTTTGGAAGCGATTGGGGTATTGTAGATTTTAGCAATAAGGCCTTTATCTGATTTGTCACTGCTAAAGATGTTTGCCCCGTCCATGGGTTCTCTTATTGCATCAAGTGTTACCAGTGCTTGATGAATGTGTTGACACATTTCAGCTGCTATCCCATCAATTTCTGGAACGTCATGTTTTGCCAATGCCCCCTGTGCAATTTGGACTTCTTTTTGTGTCATTGGTTCTTGATCATGTTACCCCTTGAAATGGTTAAATGTTGACCAGTTCTTTGGGGCACTGTGACTCTGTGCCTTTATTTCGAACCCTAGAAATCTCATAGAAATCCTCCAATACATTTCTTTCTCAGTACCAGTCTACTTCAAGGAGAACTAGAGGAAAGTCAAGCGAGCAGTAAGCAATAAGTCTGCTAGTTAGTTCATATGGCTCAAGCACGAAAGTCTTAAATCTAGTTACCAGCATCTAGTTGCTGCTTTGAATCCTGGGGTCATAAAGGTGAACAAATCACATAGCTGTAATCTTAGGGATCTGACAATCTAGTGAACAGGGTAGACAAGGTGATTGAGAACAATGACACATACTTAAAAGGATAACACATTAGAACAGCAGTGGCTTGTAAATGAACACGAAACATATAATGTATTCGAGAAATGTGTAAGAACACTTGTAATGGAAAAACAATCAAAACAAGGTCATTCAAGACTTTGGGACAAAACAGACTTGGACCCATCCCTTTTAAGGGAATTAGTGCCTGGAGTGTGGGGGTAAGAATAACTAGAAAGAGTAACAAGGAACAATAGGTCATAAGTTATTGAATATGTAAAAAAAAGTTGAGTTTTATTTCCCAAAGCCAGTAGGAATCACTGGAGATTTCAGCACATTTGATTCTATCTTATACTGTGGATATGTGAGCATATATAGTATATAGTGACCATACACGGCATATATAATATTCAAGAGGGATCCAAAGAATTTGAAGAAAAAATGAATTAAAAGTTAAATGGATTTTCCATGACCTTTTGAAGCCCACTTCTACAATGATTAACAAAATCACCACCTTTAAGTTGATCACAATTCATAGAGACCTGACATAAGACATTTATAAAATATAGCTGAGTACATACAGAATATAGCAGAGGTGCTAGTTATCTAGGGATCAATGACAGAACAGAAAGGCCACCCTAGCCTTCCCATCCCTAGACTAGAGGACTAGTGTCATGTCACACAGGGCAAATGTAGTGAAAATTTTCAGGAATGGGTCTAGGTTACCAAAACAGAACCAGAGACTTAAAACTATAGTCCATCTAGAAGCAGAAATGCTACTATAGAACCACAAAAATCCATGTGCTCTTGCTCTTTAGAGGCTGTGACTTATAGCCCGAGGGAAAACTATTGTAATGCCGGCAGCCTGTAAGAATGTCAGCAGGCTGTGCACGCTTTCTTCTATAAGCAACCAATAGATGCGGCCACAGACACTTTCTAAACCAAAGCATTTGGGATGGCACACCATCTCTTACCAATGGAGAAAAAGGGAGAGGGAAAAAGAGAGAAAGGAAGGAAAGACTCCCTTCAAGCTTCCTTTTTCTCTGTATTCTCCAGCTCTGCCCATCCCTGCCCCTGCCACATAAAACTTTTGATTTTGAGATCTCCCCTTTCTCTGCCGGTTGGCGCCGGGGGATTTGATTCCTGATTTTCTGACCTGGCACTATCCCCATTCTTGTGTGCCCGCTGTAGCTGGAGAGCAGTTCTCCTGTATGATGAGAATAAATTTAGAGGAGCTGGGGGTTGTGGGGGCAAGGCGTACTGCTCTTGGGGGGCAGGGAAGAGACTGGTTGCTATGCATTTCTAACCTGAAATACTTTTGGGGGGAAATCGAAAGGATAAAGTTTCAGACTGGGGAGAGAGTAAAACAAGATAATGAGTATTATCTTCCATGCCGATCTTTATCTGCAGAAATGTGCAGAAACTATAACTTCTCTCTTTGCCTTAAAACTGGAAAAATGGCTATATTTATGCAAAGGCTGAATTATCACAACAACAACAGAAGAGGGCCGAGAAATGGCTGGAGGCATAAACTAGTCCAAAAGCAAACAAATTGATATCTCCCCAACCACAAAGCACTTAATACTGGAGCCCTTTGACAGCTTTATTGGATTTTCCTACAAAGATCACAATAGTTACGCTTGCAATTAGCTTTTGAAATTAACTCGGAGCACTCTACATTAGAAGTTGGCTTAGTGAGCAAGTATCATGTTTGTCTTTTTGTTCTCCCCACTCTCTTTACCCTCTCCCTTGTTTTGATTTCTGCTTTCTTTCTTTCTTTTTTTAGGATTTCAAACACACTCCTTTATCATTTCTCAGACTCTGAATCCCAAACTCTGGAAGATTCTATGGACAGGGCAGCTCGTTAAATATGACAAAGCCATCAAGACAAGAAAGTTGTGGAGGATGCAAAAGAATTCCAAGAGATAAATGCTTAAGCCATTCTTTTGTTTTGTTTTGCTACTTTTTCAAGGCAAGATGCCTGGGCTCCTCTTTCACGAAAAGTGCAAGTGAAGCTGACTTAAATTTTAGGCTCTGTTTCTCAGCTGCTGGAGACCTCACCAAAGCAATGAACTGAGAAACAAAGAGAGTGAAACTGCAAATGCCGCTGGAGAAGGAAGCATTTATCCTATCACAATAGTTCTTTGTCTTTCCCGAATTTGGATTGGGTATCTGGTTTAGTGTCCAGATACACTAACCATGGACACCTGACTTTCTCAAGAACCAAATGGAAAGGGCAGGGTGGGGGGTGCAAAGGTGTTTTAGAGTCCAAGTATGGTTGGATACAATTGCCGCAGTGACATTTTGCCAGAGGAATCTGGGCTAACAAGGGCCGGTGACTCTTCATCCAGAAATCTTCCACTCAAAAGATGACTTGCCTGGCCCTCCCAATTGCACAGAAATGATTCTTTCACCAAAATACATACAGCGATAGGCATCCCCATACCACTTATGAAGAGATGCGTTGTGTGAGGACCTCGGAGGAAGGAATAACCAGAAAAGGTTGCTACTCAAGCTTTATAGTCAAAGAAATAGGACTTGTTCTCATTTGTCCTTTTCATGTACAGCCCCCTGAACGTACCAAACTGAAACGACTGAAACAATTAGCCACCTCCTGTTTAGCATTACAGAGCACCATCCAAATCGTCTGGCCATGCCATGGCTGCTTTCTGGAGCCGTATATCCCCGAGTGAGGCCAACTCCTGGACAGAAGGGCAGAGATCTGAAAACAACTTTGCATAGCATTTCAGGGCTTCGCTGCAGCTGGAGCTGTTCCTTTTTAGCCTGTCCTAGAAACAGGGAGGCCCTGCCACATTGTTAAGTGGGGAGGTGGAGAGGGATCACATCTAAATTCCTCATGTATCTCAGAAATCTAAATTAAAACATTGAGGAAGCAGTTACTAGGTTGTTCTGACAAAGATAACAAGACTGCGAGGATTGGATTTAGAAATGAACAGTGCAGGGTTCTCTGAGTTGTCTGCAATCTGGAATGTCACATTCCGACATGCAAGCAGCGAGGATGAACTTAAATAGCCAGACACCATAAAAGAAATGGGGGGTGGGGGGGAAGCATTGCACATTGTTACGGGCTGCAGGACTTAGTACCATTATTATAGAATGCTGTGCCATTTTGTTTCAATTAAGGAACACAAATAAATCACAATAAAAAATTGTTCAATAGGTTTGGAAGCACTCTATATAGTCATAACAAAGCTACCACACTGTTTAAATTGCCCGTTGAGAACCATCATTTGGTAATGACTAACAGAGAAAGGGGACTAGGGGCCTCCTTCCCCATGTTCTGGAAACCACTTGAAGTCCTTTTCTCTCATGATTGCCCCCTAACAGTTGTGAGGACTAATTGGAAAGGAACAGAGGGAGCCCAGGGTCACAGACAGAAACATGTTCACAGATAGTAGGCGACCGAGACCCCAGGATCCCTCCCATCGCTGTGCTGAAGAACCCGGGTCAAGATAAGTAAGTTTTTGTGGCCTTGTGGCTTTAGGCTGCTGCCCTATCTCCTAGTGATATCCATACCCCACTATCTACAGGGAACCTCACTGTGGTCCAGGTTGGTTAGAACACAGAGGCCTTCAGCTGTAGAAATTCTCTTTGCAAAGAAGCACCAGGGTACCCCCTGGAAACCAGCCAACACTGTTTCAGAGAGCGGGTCAGACATCTCCTGAAATTTCCATTACATCAATATAATAATTGTTAGAACAAAACAAGGAACACTCATCTGTTTTACAGAATTTGTCTGTACCACTCCTTCTGTCTTTATTAAGCAGGCAACATGCAATGGGTGAGTCTATTCCCAGGAAATGGTTCCCTGATAACATAGGAGCCTTCCAGTCTGCAGGGTGTTGCTCTAATTTTCCTCAACAAAGGAGTGAGTGTTGGTTTTTCCAATAAAAGTTATTTTTTACCCTCCTGTAATTGAAGTTGAATGTATTCCCACTAAATTTCTTCCTCTTGGCTTTTCTTTTTCTCTTGCTTTTTGAAGAAGGTGGTTTGCTGTTGATGGATTTCTCCATTGTATTTGTGGATGTTGGGTGGGATTCTCCTTGTCCACTTTCCTTTATACCTTCCCATGTAGATGATCATAAAAACCCTGCAGGTTCGTTATACTATTGTAAGTATAAAAAGCAGCAAGTTTGCTTTTACAACAGAGCCGAGATTAAGGCAATGGCAGCCTTGAAACAGCTCTTTCTCAACTTCCATTCCCTTGAGGTTATCCACATAAAGTTACTGTTAGTCCAGGGCCACTGTGATGAAATGTATTTGTTGAGTCTCTCTGGTGCCAAAGCTTTTGCCAACAATATGATCTACCTGATAGTGGTACTATTTCAGAAATGTCCAGTCAAGCAGATAGCGGTGCCTGTGGGTTTTCAAGCACAGCAGCAGTAATACTGAAACTACAGTGAGTGAGAACTTTTCATGTCCTCTAGAAATAGACTTACAAGAATCGGCCAAAAATAAAATCAGAGCTTAAAAAATGGGGGTTGTTATTTTAGGCTTGAGCCCCAGGTTCACCTAAATTTAAATACTACTAGGGCTACACAGCGATCCATTTGCAGTGTATTTCTGTCACAATCCTCGAGTCTTCTCACAGACCTGTGCATCGGGAACTGCTACAAAGCTCCTTTAAGAGGAATACAATATACAAAAAGATTACATAGTCTTTCAAGTGGGCAGCAATGTGTCATCATAGAACATGAAAAATAGCTATGACAATCATAAAATGGTCCAAGGGCAAATGGTTGGAAAGTAATAATCATTTATTTAAAAAAAAATTGTCACGTTAGAGAAAGGATAAAGAATGTTACTTTTTAATTCCCCAACTTAAAATTCTCTGATTAGAAGACTATCAGTCCAAAATGTTCTCCAGGAACACCAGCATTTATGTAGATTGTAAGGCTCGTCAGAGTAGCCCTTAGCTCTCACCCCCACCTTGGGGGCCAGTTGCAGAAAGTCTTGGATTGAATGACAGGAGCAGGGGGTTGGAGAGGTGGGGGGGTGTTTAAAAATTGATAATTGGGGCTTCTTGACCTTCCAGATTAGAACTGAGGCAGACAAGCCAATTGTGCATATGCAAAGTCAAAAAGGTGTGTGTGTGTGTGTGTGTGTGTGTGTGTAAAGGGGGCTGGGAGAGGTGAGTATAGGGAAGAGAGGAACAAAAGGTCCAGGTCTAATATGTGTCTTTTGTATCTTGCCTACCTTAAACTTTGAACTAAATGTGAAGACTGGAAATAATTCACAGAGGCACATGCAAATGATGCCCTTTTACAAGTAATTCCTTTACAAGTTATTCCTCCCTTTTAAATATAAAGACAACTGAAATAATTTGAAAGTGTAGAAGAAATATTATTGTTTCTGGTAGCGGCTGAGTTGGCTTAAATTCATCGTTATATACAACTTACTGGAACACAGCCTGGTTCAATGCCACCTTCACGGTCATTGATATGCTTGAGTCCATTGTGGCAAGCATTGTAGAGGCTTCCGACAAAGGGCTCAACTTTTGCCATGGTAGTGAACGCTATTGTTGATAGAGCATTCATTAGTTGCTTTTCAGAAGAAGCTATCCAGGTTTTTCCTTTTAGTCTGTCTTAGCCTGGAAGCTGTGTTGAAACCTGTCCTCCTTAGTTGACATTCTGCAATTTGAAATACTGAAAGCATAGCTTCTATAGCACCATAGCAGGACATACTTCACCAAGTATGCAAACTAGCATATGGACAAAAGATATACTACAAATAAAAGTATTGAGCTTGAAGATGGCAACCTGATTTTTTTTGGGGGGGAAGGGTGTGTGTGACAAATTGCAGAATTCAGACTTTCACCCTTTTTCATGCAACATTGAGAATTGTTTCATTGTATTAGCCTGTGACCTCATCCCCCACCCAGTTGCACTGAAGAAAAGACCAGGGGATAGAAAGGCAAGCTTATTCAAGGGAGTAATACAGAAGGTTTACATTGGAACAAAGTCATAGACATCTTCTAAGAAGGTGGATTTTGCTACCAGGTAGTCCATCTAAATATAATAATAATAATAACAATAATAAAACTCACTGTTATCAAGTACCTTCTGACTCATTACAGCCCTACTCCCCCAGGGTATAACTTTCCCTTTTGGTTCATGAGATTGTAACATTTTATAGGCTAAGAAAACCCTTTCTTTCTCGTGGAGAGCAACTTTTAGTTCTGGCCTGCTCTCTGTGAGGTTAGTAGGCCAATGCATAAAGAGAAGAAAAATAATGAAAACACTAACACAGTCTCTGGAGCAGGTTTACTTGACAAACACTGTTGAGAGTTCCAAATATAGTATTTTTTCTTTTTAAGACTGCAAATTGAAGTTCAGAGAGTAACTTGATTACATTCACACATTTATAAGTAAAAAATATGGAACTTGAACTAGATCCATGTGTTGTTATGGCCTAGAATGTTCAGCACTACAGGGATAGGAACCCCTAGTTATATGGTCTAGTGGCTGGTGCCAAATAGAAATGAATTCTCCTTTGTTGAACAGTAATTATTTCCTAGATGTTTTAGAGGCTATCTGATTTAAACACACACTCGTCTTTAGAGTACGAGTTATCCTTTCTAGTTTAAGACCCGATGTCTTCATATTGATTCAGTAGACTGCTCCATAAGTTTGTCAAGAAATACTTTTACTGGAAGGATATCAGTCAGTCTTCTTCCCAGGAATTGCTAGGTTTCCTTGAACCACGAACCTTTTAATTAGCAGCTGAGCAAAAATGAACTGTCCGCAACACTCATGGGGATTTATCCCTATCCCAGAGACTGGTCATTCAAGATGCAACATGTTTCGATCACTGAATAAAGAGTTACTGAACTCCCAAACACAACCTACCTATATTACATAGGTAGGTGGTGGACACAGAGGAATGAACAAAGCAAGGTTGATGCCTTCATTTCAAAGGGTTTATATTCCAGTGGTTTAAAAGGAAACATTCATTAAAAAAATCTTAAACCACATCAAATACTGATCAATGGCTCTCAGAAAGAAAGGACCCATCCCTGAAAGAGCACATCACAGGTTAACCTAATTGGTACTGGACATGTGGGAGCTGTAGAGTTTGCCATCATGGAGGCTTTACTGGAGATGAGATCTACAGAAGAAATTAAAAAATGAGAAGGTGCTAACTAAGCAAAAAGTGTGTATGTATACCTATGCGCATGTGTGTGTGTGTGTGTGTGTGTCATGGAATGGCACAGAACAAGATTTCGGCAAAGAGAAGAGCAGAAGTCAAGAGCTCTGTCTCCAGGAAACATGCCACAGCAATATCAAAGGCACGTGAGATGAAGACGGAGACACAGAGGTCTTAGAGATATGTGAGAGTTGTGGTTTCTCTGCTTCATTCTCTGCTTCTCACATGAAAATGTGTCGATTGAAAAACCTGGCTGCTGGCCTTTCCAATCTGTTTCTGAGTGTGGCTTCATAAGCCTGGTCCCCTGTCTTACCCAACTCTGAGCACACTCTTCAGCAATATCTCTGAGGAAGCAAACCAGAAGAGACACCAAAGACCTCCTTGGCTTGCTTTCTCTTTCTCTACATGCAGGAAGCAGCTCAGCACTCTGCCTTGAGTCTCCTGGCTCTAGAATCAAATTCTCGCAAGGGCCTGCGGGCTTCTCATGGCAAAAATCATACTTTTGAGTTCACCAGGTATTTTCTGGGAGAAAAACGAAGCTTTCTGCTCTAAGCAAGATTCATAACTCCAGAAACTCAAAGGGGCAGTTCAATTCGGTCCCATACAGTGGCCATGAGTCAGATTCCACGCAATAGCAGTGGATTTGTTTTGGTCTGAGACTTCAACAAAACCTTTTAAAGCTTTTGTTGGCTGATATACAAAAAGTTTTTTTCAGAGGAATAAAGGAGATAGCATCTGTAAATCATTCAACTCAGGGTCTGGTGAAAAGCGAGGTGTTCAAAACAATGCCAGACATAAAGTACAATCAGAAGACAGAAGGCAAACCTGAACATAAGTCATTGGTCAGTGCCTACAGGACCTCTAATTTGCCAGAATACCCTGAATGGTGCAAACAGCTGAACTCTCAAAAAACTGCTATTGTTTGGTGCCTTTGGTTCTGCCTCATGATGACATTGTGTACAACAGGGCAAAACACTGCACAGTCCTGTGTCATGTTCACAACGGTTGCTATGTTGGAGACCATCCTTGTAGACATCACATCACTCTATCTCGTTAGATTCCTTCTCTTTTTCACTGCCCTCCATTACTGCAAAGTTTGATGCCATTTTCCAGGGACTGATTTCTCCTGATATAATATGCCCAAAGTGCACGAGACAAAGTCACACTAGCCTAGCTTCTATGGAGAATTCTGGCTGCACTTCTTCAAAGACAGATCCATTTGTTCTTTTGACAGCCCATGGTACTCTCAATATTGTTCACCAGCATCATAATTCAAAAGACTCAAAAGACTTGAGTCTTCCTTCGTCAAAGTCAAACTTCTATACACAGATGAGGCAATTGAAAATACCATATCTGAGTTCAGGTACGTCTTAGTCATCCAAGTGACATTGTCACTCTTTAGCACCATAAAGAGGAATTGTGCAGCACATGTACCCAATGCAGTCTGTCCTTTGATCACTTGATGTATGTTGATTATGGATTCAACCAGGATAAAGTCCATGGCAACTGTAATCTTTTCTTCATTTACCATTATGTTACCTATCAGTCCAGTGGTAAGGACTTTACATGGAGTTATAATCCACACTGAGTGCAGCCATCCTTTATCTTCATCACCAAGGGCTGCCAGTCCTCTGCAGTTCCAGCAAGCAAGGTTGTGTCATCATTTGCATAACACAGGTTTATAATATGCCATCCTCCAGGTCTGGTGGTATGTTTTTCTCCGGAGAGTCCAGCTTTGGGGATTATTTCTTCAACATACACATTGAATACATGTGATGAGAGGAAACAAACCTGGCACACATCTTTCTTGATCTTAAAACATGTACTGTTCCCTTGTTCTGTTCACCCATATGCCTCTTGATCCATGTCCACATTCCAAATAAGCAAAATGAAGTGTTCTGGAATTCCCAAAGTCTGTTATGTTCCACATAGTCAAATGCCTTAGGAAAGTCAATAAAATATAAGCAAACATCTTTCTGCTATTCTTTTTTTTCAGTCTAGATCCATCTGACATAAACAATGATACCCCTGGTTCCAAATCATCTTCTCTATATCTGGCCTAAATTTCTAGTAGCTCCTTGTCAATGTATTGCTGCAAGCATCATTGAATGATCCACAGCCAACTTTTACTTGCATGTGATGTCAATGATAATGTTCTATGATTTGTGCCTCCTGTTGGGTCATCTTTCTCAGGAATGGGTACAAATATAATAGATCTCTTCTAGTTAGTTGGCCAGGAGCTGTCTTCCAAATTTCTTGGCTCAGTTGAGTGAGTGCTTCCAGTGTTTCACACACTTATTGCAATATTCCATCAATTCCTGGAGCCCTGTTTCTGGCTAATATCTTGAGTTCAGCTTCAATTCTTCTTACAGCAACATTGGTTCTGGTTAATTTTCCACCTGTTGAAATGGTGGAATATTGACATGTCTGAGTTTTTTTGGTAGAGTGACTTTATGTATTCGTTTGATCTTTTGATGCTTTCTGTGACATGCAAAATTTTGGTCATAGGATTTTTCAATACTGCAACATAGGGCTTGAAATTTTTCTTCCGTTCTTTCAGTTTAAGATATTCCAAGAGCTTTATTCCTAATTCTAGGTCTATTTAGCTTCCCAAATTAGTCTAGTTTCCTAATTTGGCCTCTGCATTTCATTATAATATTTACTTTGATTTCCAGAGCTGCCTTTGAAATGTCCTGTTCAACTCTTGATGTCACCATTTCTTCCATTTTCCTTAGCTACTTTATGATTAAGAGCAACTCTGAGTGTCTAGTCTGCTTTTCCCTTTGACATTTTCTTTAATTCTTGTCTTTTTGAATGACCTTTTGCTTCCTTCATGAATGCTATTTCTGATGAGCGCTCAGCTCATCAGGTCTCTAATTAATGCTCAGTGTGCCAAATCTGGTCTTGAGATGTTCCTGAAAGTCATATGGGATATATTAAAGTTCACATTTTTGCTCTTTTCTTCCACTTTAACCTGAACTTACATATGGGCAATTGATGGTCTACTCCACAGGTGGACCCTAGCTTTGCTTTAGCTTCTAATATTGCGCTTCTCCAGAGTTTTTTCCCACAGTCAACTTGTTTTCTGTGAATTCCATCTGGAGAAATTCACATGTATGATACCTGTTATGTTGGTGGAAATGAGTATTTGAGATGGTTGACAAAATACATCATACAATCTTCAGTTTCATATCATGAAGACTATATTTCCAACCATTGTTCCTTTCTCTTTGTTTCCAACTTTTGCATTTCAGTTAATATTAATCATTAATGCATTATTATGGTATGTTTCAGCAATTTCAGACTGAAGATGTTGACAAAATTCTTCAATTTCTTCATCACTACCTTTGGTGGTTGGTGCATAAATTAAATGATGTGCCTGGATTTCATTTTCTGAGCTTATATATTATGCTATCATAGACAGCATTGTATTTCAAGATAGATCTTGAAATGCCCTCTTTGATAAATGCAGCATCTTTTCTCTTGAATCTGTCATTCCTGGAGTTGTCAATTCTATGACTATCTATTTCAAAATGGCCAATACTGATCCATTTCAACTCAGGATTGCCATAGATAGTTATCTTTTTCTGTTCCATTTTACTTTTGAAAATTTCACATTTCCCTTGAGTCACACTTTGTACATTCTAAGATCTAATTATTAATAAATAGGTGTTTATAGCTGTTCTCATCTTGAATTGTACCTCATAAATAAATTTCCCCAAGTCTTTCCTCCATCCACAACATTATGGCCCTCTGCCTTTTGAAATGACAACTCTTCTTCAGCCTCCTTTCGAGTGCCTTCTGACATAAGGAACTCATCTTCTGCACCAGAAATGACATCATTCTGCCACTATTCATGAGCTTTTCAAGCTCAGCTCTTCGTGAAGTTTCCAGTGGTTAATTCCTCTCAAGTGGAAAACCTAGTCCTTACTTGTAGCTTGTTCTTACTCTGCAAACTCTGTTGAAACCTGTTAGTTTGGGTGACCCTGCAGACAGCTGAAAAACCCATGGCATAGCTTCCAGAAATACAGCAAAATACAAACCATCATAGTATGACCAACTGACAGACAAGGGGTGGAAGTTCTCAACTACTAACCAAAAATTATAATGATTTACAAATGTGTAGCAATATAGCTTGATCGTAGTTAAATCACTTAAATGATTTAAATTTCTTTATGTAGAGAATGACAAATCCATTTCAAAAGTAAGGCAACATAAGCAGAGTATTTAGCACATTAACAGTGGGTGCTGTTATTGTATTTTATGAGGAACACCAATTAATCTCTATGTTAAACATAAAGTAGAGACTAGGTAGATTAACCTGTCTATAGTCAAATTTTGATTCTGCCTCCAGCCACTGTGTGGTATCAGACAAGATATTTAGCCTGGTTAAGCTTTATTGTCTTCAACTCTAAATCTGATGTATTCGTGTCCACTCTCCAGGGTTCTTTGGGTGAAGAAGTGCATGTTAAAAATCCAGTCATGGTAGGTCTTCCACTACTTGCTATCACTTTTAATGTTCGCACTATCACTTGTTCATTTCAGATGACTGAGAGGAAAATAACGTGAGGGAGCAGAATAAAAGCATAAGCCAAATATTAAAGCCTAGATTATTAATGGAAAGGTTGCTTAACTGCAAAACAATGTTGGCTTTGAAGGGATCCGATTGAAAGCGCATTCTGGGTATCATTCTAGCCCTACTGCATCCATATCTTCAGACAGTCTTCCTAAGGGTGTTTATGAGAGAAGTCTATACTGTCTCTTGCAGGAATTCATCCTATTTCTTATAGCTCTTGGACTTTTGTCATTTTCTTCCCCTGTTGATAACCACCCAAACTCCCTCCCATTGCCCTGGAGACAATGTCTCCCTACAGGAACCTTATAGAGTTCAGTTTCTGAGAACGTCACTCTTTGCAGAAGTGGTAAGCCCCATCTTTATCCTGTGGATAGGTTGGAGGTTTCAAACTTCTGAACTTGCTGTTAGCTGCCCAATTTACAAACACTATAACACCAAGACTCTTGACTGCTGTCGATACCCTGCTTTAGCTTGTCATTGTGCTTCAATGCAAGAGGAGGAAAATCAGTGAATATTCATGATAAATAAATAGCGTGGATATGTTAAATATTATATTTATAAAAAAGAAAGCATTATAGATGGAAAATATGAACTTTGTCAAGGAAACAAAGCAGGAGAAAGCACAATAGAATTTCACAAGACCAAGGACTCCGTCATAGCAAATACCTTTTACAATGACACAAGGTTTGACTGTACAACTGGACTTCTCCAGATGTAATATACGGCAATCCAGTTGACTACATCTGTGGGAAGACGCAAATGAGAAGCTCAATACCAGAAGCTAAAACAAAGCTAAGGGAGGACTAGAGAACCAACCATGAATTGCTCATGTGTAAGGTCACTTTAAAATGGAAAACAAAATCAAAACAATTCCACAAGAACTAAAATATGACCTTGTGCTTATCCCACCTGAATTTTAAGAACATCTCAAGAACAGAATTGATACCTTGAATATTAATGACAGTAGACATGAAGTGCTGTGGTGGGACATAAAAACACAGAGCTGTTGGAATAAACAAAATGTCATTAAAAAGACAAGAAAGAAAAGTTCAAAGTGGATGTAAGAAGAGACTCTGGAAGTGGTTCTTCTTTGGAGAGAAGCTAGAGCAAATGGAAGAAATGATGAGGTTGGAGAGAGGAACAGAACATTCAAAGGCCAGCTTCAGCACATCTTATCTTTAAAGATTTAAAGAAAAAATTCAAATCTCTAGTTGCAATCTAGAAAGATTTCGACGGACAAAATATTGAATGATGTAGGAAGCATCAAAATAAGATGGAAAGAATGCACCAAGTCACTGTACCAAAAAAAAAAGTTAACATTTCATCATTTAGAGGTGAACATGAACAAGAACCAATGTAGCTAAAGGAAAAAGTTCAAGCTGCACTGAAAATATTAGCCCCAAACAAGAGATCCATATCTGTGTCCCATTTAGAACAAAGTCAGCCAACAGAATGTGCAAACTATGGAACAATCTCATTGAAATCACATGTAGTTAAAATTTTGCTGAAGATCATCCAACAATAGTTGCAGCAGTACTATGTTAGTCTGGGTGGGCTCGAGAAAAAAATGCATAAACACACCTATGTGTTTAAGAAAGAGGTTTACAAAGGCTGGGCCTCCTACTCCCACCACCAGAGGGCAGTGATGCCCAAAAAACAACCAAAAAAAGAGGTCTATATACAAAAGCAATTGAATATTGAAAAAACATCTTAGCCCAATCCAGATAAACTCCTTAAGTTCGGCATTAGGCTATATGTCCAATACCGATCAATAAAGTCATCTTCTGACTCACAAAACATATGCAATGATGCTGCATGCAGGAATATCACAAGCCAGTGGGTGGGAAGTCTTGTGGATCCAGTGGCAGCATAAGCATCTCAGCACTGATAGGTGTTTCCGCTTGTCTTCTCAGTCTCCGGGGGTCTAGTATAGTTGCACGTATCTTGTCATCTGAGAATCTCTCAGGGAGTGAACCAAGAGAGACTGTTTCCCCTGTCTCCAGAAAGGAATACAGAAGTTCCCAGAATCCTCAGGAGAAGGCCATCCCTACACAGAGGCCTCACTGGCTATACAATGATTGACACACTAAACTCCACCCCTTCACTCTTAATCCTCAAATTGACAACAGATTATATAACTACCATAAGTACATTGACAAGGAGCTGCCAGAGGTTCAGGCCAGATTCAGAAGAGGACATAGAACAAGGGATATCATTTGTGAGGTCTGACGGATCTTGGTTGAAAGCAGAATAAACCAGAAAAGTGTTTACTTGTGTACTATTGACTAGCCAAGGCATTCTACTCTGTGCATAATGACAAACTATGGACAACCTTAAGAACAAAAGTATTTCCATAACACGTCATTGTGCTCATGTGGAACTTGTGTATGAACTAAAAATTAAGCAGTTGTATGAACAGAACTAGGGAATACTGCATGGTTTAAAATCAGGAAAGATGTGTGACATAGTTGTGCCTGATCACCATAATTGTTCAATGTGTATTTAAAGTAAATAATCAGAGAATCTAGCTTGCATGAAGAAGAATGTAGCAATATTCTGGAAGGAAGGCTTATTAACAACTTGTTATATGTAGGACACAATCTTGATTGCTGAAATCAAGAACATGAAGTACTTGCTGATGAAGATTGTGGATTTCAGCCTTCAGTATGGATTAAAAGTCAATGGAAAGAAGACATAAATCCTCACAATTAGACCAATAAGTCACATCATAATAAATGGAGAAAATTTTTTTCAAGTTTTCAAGTATTTTTTTCTTGTTTAGATCCACAATCGATGCTCATGAACTCAGCAGTTAAGAGATCAAAAGACAAGTTGCATTGAATAAATCTTCTTCACAAGACTTTTTAGAGCAGTGTTCTCAACTTTCCTAATGCCACGACCTGTTAGTCCCTTTAATACAATTCCTCATGTTGTGGTGACCCCCAACCATAAAATCATGTTTGTTACTACTTCATAACTGTAATTTTGCTAGTTATGAATTGGGTGACCCCTGTGAAAGGGTCATTCGACCCCAAAAGGGTTGCAACCCACAGATTAAGAACCCCCTGCTTTAGAGTACTGAAAAGCCAGGATGTTACTTTGGGAACTAATGAGTGTCTGACCCAAGCCATGGTATAGTCAATTGCCTAAATCGGCCTGTGAAGTTGGACATTGTATAAGGAAGATTAAAGAGAAATTGATTGCTTTGAATTTTGGTGTTGATGAAAATATTGAAAGTGCGATAGGCTGCTGAAAGGACAAACTGATCTGTCTTGGAAGTATGGCCAGAATACTCCTTAGAGGCAAGGATGGCAAGACTTTTTCTCACCTACTCTGGATATGTCAGGCGAGACCAGTCCCAGGAGAAGGACATCATGCTTGGTAGAGGAGAGGAACCTCTAAACAAGGGTAAGGTGCTCAAAGAGGTGGATTAACATAGTGACTACTTCCATGGGTTCAGACATAGAAACAACTGTGAGGATGGGGTAGGACCTTGAAGTGTTCCCTCTGTAGTGCATACACTAACTCTGGGTTGAAATCAATTCAATGGCACCTAAAAAGAGCAGCAATGTATGATGCTCAACTGTGTAAATATTCCATATTTAACAGCCTACTTTTATGGATGGATTATTGGGTAGTTTCTAATCTTTTGATGTTATACTCTTGCTTATAGTAAATATTCTTGGAGTTGTGTGCAGGGGTACCTGTAGGATAATTTTTTAATCATTTTATTGGGGACTCATGCAACTCATCACAATTCATATATCCATCCATTGCATTGAAAGCACTTTTGCACATTTATTGCCATCATCATTCTCAAAATAGTTTCTTTCCACTTAAGACCCTGGTATTTGCTCTTCACTGTTCCCCTCGCTCCCCACTCCCCTCTTTCTTATGCACCCTTGATAATTTGTAAATTATTATTATTTTGTCGTATTGCACACTGTACGGTGTCTCTCCTCACCCACTGCCCTGTTGTCCATACCCCCGAGAAGAGGTTATATGTAGATCCTTATCATCCATTCCCATTTTCTACTCCACCTTCTTTCCACCCTCTCAGTATCGCCACTCTCACCACTGGTCCTGAAGGGATCATCTGTCCTGGATTCCCAAGTAGAGTCAATAAGTCAGAGTTAGTACAGTTGCAATTTTGGTACCTAATGACAAATTTTATTCCACAGTACTTATTATCTTTCATATTTTGATCTGCAATATAGACTCTCTTTTACTTTTTTCTGTTGTGTACTTTGATATAGACACTTTGGGGGAAATCATGTGGCTACAACTGAAATATCTGAAGCATTTCAACTTCTACATACATAATCAAATTAGAACTTCAACTATGACCACAAAAATATATGTAAAATATTTCTCACTGAAGCTTAACTTGTAAAAAACCTTCTATTTAGAAATAGATAATTATATGGTATGTTTTTAAAAGTTATAGTATATTAATGTACAAAAATACAAAGCAGGAAAAGAATCTTTTCATCGAATCATCTACATGCAAAAGGACAAAAAAATAGAAGGAAAATGTCATACATTCAGATATGAGTGTTGGTGAAGACGATTGAACGTATTGTGGACTGCCAAAGGATAAATAGACGAGTATGAGAAATTCAATCAGAATGTTCGTTAGAAGGAAGGATGCAACTTCATCTTCCATGTTTTAGACGTCATCAGAAACCAACTAATCACTAGGAAATGACACAAAAATTAGTAAAGTACATGATGGATAAAAATGGGGCAATCTCTCAGGGAGGCGGGTTGCCACAAAAGCTTCAATAGAACACCCAAGCGTACTAACATCCATGACGATGGAACACGACCAGGCAGCATTTTGCTCTGATATAAACAAGGTTACCATGACTCAGAGCTGACTTGACAGCAACTAACGGCAACAAAAGAAACTAATTGCAGCTATTTATATTAATAAAGCTAGATCAAGTCAATATGTTGAGAAAAGGAAGCTGCTCCGTTCTACACACTCAAATCCAAGCCTCCTGACGTTGAGTGGATTCTGCCTCGTAACAAACGTATAGGACAGTAGAATTCCTCTTTATGGTCTCTTGCACCGAACATAATACTAATCAAGAGGATTTTTAAAAGAGACCCCCGCCAAAACACTGTAACGTGTTTATGGATATGTGTATATGTGTGCACACAATTAGAAGTGTGAAACTTCAGAAAACCCACATCTAAATCTGACAGTAGGGTCTTTCCTATGGAGAGAAGTGGGATAAGTATAGTGATAGAAGAGAACGAGCACACAGTAACCCCCTCCCCCAGATATTTTTATTACTATCATGCTGCTAGAAGTAAAAACAAAACGTTAGCAGAGTTCTTCTCAAAGCGATCATAGGAGCATGCTTTCTATTCACTTTGTCTTTTCCTGTACTTCATATTCTAAAACAAAAGAGATCGAAAGAAATCTCTGACTTCCGGTTAAACTCAATCATGGTTGTGTTAGGTAGCAGAACAGGGACTAGGGTGTCCAGCGGCCATACGTCAATTCAGACCCAGACCCAGAAAGGGGCGGTACACCTGGGGGGGGGGGCAGTCCACCCGGATTGGCCCATTCTAGGCCAGGTGGGCTTAATTCAGCCAATGGGGTCAACCAGCACCGTCCACCACACTTCCCAGCAAAAGCCACCACCAGAAGAATCTTAAGAGTGGCTTTGTAACCATGCTTACTCGAGAATCTTCTTTTTTTTTCCTTTTTTGTGCTCAACCAAGAAGCAAGAGAATGCCGATGTACAATATATTTTCCCACAGTAGGGCAGAGTATACATCAAATATCCAAATGGTGATGTTATTTTTGTGTCTAATTTTCCGTTGTCCGTTCTGTCTTGGCGTCAAATATTAGTGCCAAGCTATCGTCAAACCCGTTAGACTGAAGTGATTCTGATTCGTGAAAACCCCAAGTGTTAGAGTCCTACTGTGCGTCATAGAAACCCCAAGGCAGAGTCCCTGACCTTTTTTCTGAGGTGCTTCTTCGTGAGGTCAGCGAACCCTATTGTAAGTAATATTGTTAGATTCCTCGAGTGGAAAACACCTGGGTCCTCAGTTTCACAGGAGAAACAATCCACTCTGAAGCCTGGTTTGTGACCCGAGTGAGTTTCATAAAGGATAGAAGAAGTGTCAGGTTTCACACGGGCCGTCCTCAAGGCACTTCACAACCTCACATGGTGATCTGAGGCCAGAGATACGTAGGCACGGCCGGCCTGGGAGTAGCTGGAAAAGAGGGCGGTGGTCTCCAAGGGACTGCCTTTGGAGAGCAAAGGGAAGCGTGGTTGACGTTGCTGGTTGACCCCATTGGCTGAACGAAGCCAACCTGTGCCAGATTGGGGCCCACCCAGGTGTATCACCCACCTAGCTGTACTGCTCCCCCTGGCTCAGGACCCAATTGGCATGTGCCCTTTAGCCTTTATTGGCTTCTGATTTCCTGCAGAGGGCCCCTTAGGCATGAAGAGGAACGACCCCCCTATCTAGTTACCTCACAATAAAACCCAAGGACTCCAAGGAGCAGTACAAAAGGGGACAAATGAAGCATGTCGCTCTCTCTTTCATAGGAATGGGAGCATCCTTAAGCTTATTTCTTCTCAGCAGAAGAATTTCCTCTAAAGAGGCTTAATCTGTGATGAAAATGGCAAATAAATTATGGGCTTTTAAAAAAAACACTAAATCATCTACATCTTATTTCTGGAAACAGCAGCAATAATAACCACCATACCTTGCTAATAGTTCATAGTCATCGTGTATAGACTGTGGGCTGATCACTGGACCAGGCAGGCCATGGGCATCAATCACCTCATTTCTTCCACCATGAAGAAGAAATCAGCTTTATTGTTTCTATGTTGCATCACAATGAAAGTGAGGGTGGGCTAACTCATGTGCCCAAGGTCAGGCTGCCAGAAAGAGTAGCGCCAAATGGGAGCCCCGCTGTGACTGATGTCAATGTCAATTCTCTAGGTCCTACCCCCCAAAAGGATAAGAGCTTCTCTTGTCTCTGCATTGATGTCTTCCAACCCACATCCTAGGATGGGAGATTTTCTTCACCCTCTTCCTTTACCTCATAAGATTTGAGCCCCAAGAAATCTTTTTCCCCCTTACATTTTTCTCTTTCCATCGTTCTTCTTTTACCCAGAAATCCTGAGCAATCTAAATTTTTTTTCTTTTCCAAAAAGTCACTGAAGCAAAACAATTTGGTTATGTAGTGCATCTTCATTGCGGGCTCTTTCTCGGCTCTGTCAGATCAGGGCTGTGCATGATTTCAGGGAGATGCTAGTTACACCCAAGGTAGGTTCCTGCCTCAAGCCAAAGAGGAACCAATCCCAGCTGCACTGGCCCTCAGGATAGGGTAGCATTAGATATCCCTGCAGCCCCACAGCCACTCAACAGGCTGGGAAGCCCCACCATCCAGGAAATCGCTGGCTGGCCATATGGGACCTACCAATATACAAATTTCTTAGAACCCAGGGGCCCAATATGATTTCTGGGCAGAGACATGGATTTTAAAAGCAACAATCACAATGGCATATCTCCAGGAAAATGTCATGGCTGGGTTTTCCTCCTTGCTCCTGACTGAAGAGTCTTGTCCTGTGAACACACGTTTCCCAGCTGCCCTCAGTGTGATGAAAGAGGGAACAAGTCTTGAGACAACAAAATCAAACTCTGTGGGTTGAGTGCTTGCTGCTCCCCAGAGATAGTCCCCTAATTCTTTCTGTCTGGTGGCCCTTCCCGAGAGCAGGGTGCATGCCTCCAGTGCTCTGGAGTAGGTAGCACTAAGCGTAGGGATTCTGCAGAGAGATTTAAATACAATTAAAGTGCATCTACCTTAAGTCGATGTTGCCAAACATACAGAAGCCCACATTACCTACCTGAGAGGTACACCGGGAGAGAAAATAACACTGGTTTTCTCTTCAGTGGGAAATCAGGTTGGAACCGAGTGCAGTAGAGACACGGATAAGAAGAGGTTGGTGTGATAAGAGGAGGTAGGTGTGAAATGTCCTGGTCATCACTGTCTGTGTGTCATTTGAGCTTTTATGGAAGCATAATCAGCATGCCAGGTAAAAGCTAGAAAGACTATGAAGAAGACTTCACAAAGTTCACGGTGGGGCGTTGAGGGTGATCCATTATCTTTTTAATACCTTATGCTCTTGAGCTTTTTGAAGCTTTTGAACAGTGTCTTAAGCCATGTAACTTTAGGGGAAGGGAGGGGAACCCATGTGAGCACAAAGATGATTCCTATGATGATCTTTTAACCAATTCTAACACCAGCTTTCCTCCCAGTGGCCCTCTCTACTTCTCATCTGGGTACCATAATTCATTGAAAAGACCACATAGAACCTCAAGCCATATTTACATGTAGTAAGCTATAACCCAGGGTCAGGATCAACTCCATCAATTAAGACCACACTCAATCAGGATGGCTCCCTAGGCCATGTAAAGTGTCTTAGTATACTCACAGACTGGGCCTCCTAGAGTCCCTGCCGGGCCCACTCCGCCTGGAATCTGCTCTTCTCAGAAAGTGTTGCAACTCCTTTGGCTAGACCTCCAAGTGCACAGAAGTAGCTCACCGCATCTGCAAGCCTCCTATTCAAAGGTACTCAACTCTCCGGGGATCAGAAAGCCTACTGTTGCCATTGCAGGGGCAGTGAATTATTACATGTGGCTCTTCTAACCAAAGTCTCTAATGCCTACAAAAGGACCTTTTTCTTGTATGGTCCTGGTAAGAAAGAGAGGAACCATACTGATAGGATTCATTTGTGAGCTCCCTGAAGTATGGCTCATCTGAGCCCTCTGAGAGGCAGGAGTAAGGATATTATTACCAACAATAACCAAGACTGGAACATTGTTACATGGGCCGGGGCTTCCTGGGCAGTGAACCGCTTGGATCCAGAGACTAGCCATACGGTCAGAGAAGCAGCAGCAGAACCGAGAGTCAGAACATGGAACAGACGGATAGACTCCACAATCCGACGGTCAAGTTAGAGTGTGCTTCTGTGCAGGAGGTTGGAGTGGACTGTCTCTGGGCAACTTACTTCGGGAAATTGGATTTACTGACTCATGGAAGGAGACTGAGTGTCTTCTGGCTGAGATTGACTGGGATGGGGTGCTTCTGGGCATGTCGCTCAGTAAATTGGGTTGCTGACCCAGGGAAGGGGATCAGAGAACCTTCTGGCTGATGCTACTGGAGTAAGGAGCCTCTAGGTACTTAGTTCCTGGAGCTGGGTTTGTTGGCCCAAAGATGTGAGCCGAATGCCTTTAGTTGAAGCTTATAGCAGACTGCTTTGCTCTTTGGGGCCTTTATTGGTCAACCTAGACCTTTGTAACATGTCCTGGTAAATTCTCACCAGATAACATGCAATTTAATTGCATGTTAGACTCTTCAATCTCTGAAAGAGTATTGTGTACCTTATTTGCATATGAAGCTGTTGAATCCCTTTGCAAGATTTTGAGCTAGCAAATTTTATTTTAGGTGAGTTGCAAGCTCAGGGCCAGTGAGGCAAGAAATAAATTGATACCTCTTGCACTGCACCAGTGTGGACAATAAGCAGTCTTGAACTCTTTAATGTTTTATAGCTTCACATTGAAGAAATATTTCACAAAAAGATGACAGTTCTAAATACCCACATTTCTGTTTAGTACCCGAGGAGCTCAATTTCCTTTGCACTGATGCTTTATATTTATTCCTAGTTTGTGGTGTTCCCTGTCTCACAAGAGTGTGGATAGATATCTTATTGTGGAGGCAATGTGACTTTAAAAAAGCACTCAGCAAATATAGATTTAACCTATTATATATTTCAAGGATTTCTAGGTACCAGAGATTCAGCTATAAATGGACTATATTATGAAGTTTTCATTCTAGTGGGTTTACAAAAGATATATAATGCTTGTTTTAAGGAGTGGCATTGAGCAGAGACCTGGTAGGATAAAGGCAGGAATATCATAAAGCCCTAAGGGGAAATCAGTCTAGGCAGAAAGGCTTATACACAGACCTTGAAAGTAGGGCACATTGGACATAGTTGAGAAGCAACAAGGTAGTCAGGAAAGTTAGAGGGTTTGAAGACTTGAAGGATAGAAGGTTCATTCTGAAGGGAGGCCAGGATCACTGCAAAGCATTGCCTTTTTTTTCACCAAATAAAATGTCAATTGTTTGGAGGGTGATAAAAAGGGAGCGATATCTAGATTTTATTTTAAAGTGCAAAAGATGGTGTCAGAGTCCATCGTTCATTCATCTTTCATTCACGGATTCAAAAATATAAATCAGTCCCTTTTTGTGCAGTCAGCTATGAATAGCTGGCAAAGGAGCCAAATCATTTGGCTTTCCTGGGTCTATTTGTAACAGTTCGTCCCTTTAAAGTCTCTTTCACATGTAAAATTCTCTCTCTTAGAAGGGGAAGTTTCCTTGGCCTAACTATTCAAGCCCAGAGATGTTTTCTTTAGAGTTTCATTATTTTTTTAAACCTATCTATTCATCACTAAGGTGTGCACAGGACACATTCAGCCCTGGAATTATAATATCACGAACCGAGAGAGACAGGTAAGTATGGATCTGAAAAGAGAAGAAGGCAGAATGTTGAGCCATTTGAAGATGAGAGTAGATTGCCTAAAATGGTAAGGAAGGTGTGGAAGATTGTTAAAGATAAATATTTAATTTATGTTAAAAGGGAGGAAGTAAAATTAGAAATCCACTGAAGAATAATGTTCAAACTTTATGTAGGAAATTCTTGATGGAAATTGAATTCCAAGCTAAAGCTGAGACAGTCAAGAACCATGTTCTTCATAAGACACAATGTTGCTCAATGCCTTTTCTCCCAGACATCTGATGGGAAGAGACATTTCATTCCATAAGTGACATCGATGCCCTTTCGCCAGTCATGGTGTGCTGTGGCCAACACCTCCTTTCAACATGGTAGAAATGAAGTGAATTTATCCTCAACAATCATAGAGAAACACTTCCCTCTGGTGTGGTATGTTGTAGCCAATCAGGTTGCCCGTGAGTTGTGTGGGCAGCAATATCCTTTTCACTGCAACACTCTGTAACCAAAGCAATAAAAAGAAATAGAATCATAGCAGGGAGCCATCAAGCACATGGGTTCTAGTGAAAGGCAGCTAGTATGTTCACTTTCTGGCTCCACTGATGTGGGAATTTGGGGAAATTCTTAAATGGGGGGTACTCCAGTTTTTCTCACTTGTAAAATGGGATGAGGGCACAAATATCCCTGATGGCTGTTAGAAAGAATGCTTTGAAAGATGTACATTATGGTCTTTGTCCAGTGTTTAGAACATGACAAATACTCTTTGCATAGTGTTAGTCCATAAGTGTTAGTCCGGGTAGACTAGAGCAACAAATTTCATAGACACGCATATGGATATAAGGAAAAGGTTTATATATAAGAGGAACAGGATATCAAGAAAACATCCCAGCCCAGTCCAGTTTAAAGTTATAAGTCCGATATTAACCCACATACCCAAAATCAGCCTATAAAGTTCCCTTCCGACTCACGAAGTCACAGGTCAGTGGGTACAGAATCCCAGCGCTGGCAGGGGTCTCCATATGGTTCCTCACTTCCAGGGTTCAGGGTCCATCAACAGCAAAAGCAACTCATCGATTGCAGAGGTCTCCATGTGGCCACACCAGCTTCTGAGGTCTGGCTCCATCAGGGCAAAGTCGTGTGGTCTCTCCGCCGGCTCCACCAGCTTCTTGGACACTGCCATCTTGTCTTGTCCGTGATTCATCGTCTCTGAGACTAACTCCCAACAACTAAGGAGATAGCTTCTCATCTCCATGAGGGAAAAATCATGAGACTTCCCAGACATATCAGGAGAAAACCGTGCCCACACAGAGGCCTCATTGGCCACTCAATGGCTATCTCCAGATTAACAGGCTAGACACCACCCCTACATCTCAATCATGAAATTAACATAAACACATGACCGCCACACCATATATTAGCCATTATGATGGAGCAAGGTGACCATCTAGTGAGCCCCAAGAATGCAGTCCTATGGTGCCCCCACACTTATGGCACAAGCCCTTTAACTGAATGGACAGCAACGCTTTAGCACTTCTGCGGGCAACATCTAGCTCCCTGCTCTCAGGGAGGGAGATTGCAATAACACATGCATGCCTTCGCATGGTACATAATGCTGTTCTCCTTAGAGAGGCCAGCAGACTGTCTCCAAGAAATCTAACTCAGAGGTATGTGCTATCCCAGGACTTTCCCAGAGGGCTAGGGCAGGCCCACCCATCATGAGGAGAGAAACCTGATTTGGTAAAGATGTTGATGTATTCGCATCTTGGGTGCAGAATCACATGAAACACGTGTACAAAACTGATGTGCCAGGATGCTGCAAAACATCCGATGGAAAATTAAACTAAAAATAATGTGATTTTTTTCCATGATGTTTTTTGAAGCCCCCTCCTAGAAACCAGAATGCTAACATAAAAATAGCCACGTGAAATATTTTTCACAGAAGAATCATTCTTGCCATCTGTATGCAACGACTATTTTTTTTAATCTCACATACAATAAATAACCTAATCATAAAAAAGTGGTATAGACCCAGTGTTGTTTTATGGTGCACATGGTTCTCTGAGCATGTACACATTCAAAATCCACAGGGCAGTGCACAGGGACTCTGCATCTGAACTTGACATTGAGGATGAACACATTCACAGGCTATTTGGGGTGAACACATTTGAATGGAATGTGTGAAAGGATCAGGCTAATCCACTGCACCTCAAGTTGGCCTTGCCAAAGGCACAGAGATTCTCAAATTCCATTGGTTACAATACCCTTTATCTATGCCTCCCCAAGTGTAGCTATGTCAACAAGACTGGAATCTTTGAAATCCTTTCATTATGATGACATTTCCCCATTCAGTCTTCCCATAGATAGCAACCAGATTTTCTAGTGACTCATCTTTTGATGGCCAATCCTTCACCATCTCCTCTGATTTCTCTACTCAAGGTCAGGTCAAGAGCTAAGTGCTGTTGATCAAATGAGTGAGGACAGTCAGAAGCCAACAGATTTCTCTTAAGGAATTTATATAATTTCTAAAGTAGTCCATGATTTTTTTTTATTGTTTAGTTCTCAGATGGCAGTTTAATTCCGGCTGCTTCCAAGTTATTGCAACAAGATTTGCAGACATGTTCCAGTACTGACAATAAAAGTTAATCTATCTTGGATTGTCTTTTTTTTTCTTCCCCTTATTACTTTTATTCTCTTGCTGTATTGTCATAACTCTCCTTCTCTTCTTCCAAATCTCAAATAGAGCATAAAGTTATAGTTCTGAGCAAAGTGCCTTTGGACTTAAGGTGGGAAAGATATATCTGCCCATAACTTGTCTTTTTCTACCCACACATACACCAATAATCCCTAGAGAGAATCTGGTGTCTAAAACTTTCCTGGAAAATTTCACACTCTTCCTCATTAGGCTCTGTTATCTTACTGAGGACTAAGGCACACCTAGCCCAACTCATGCTTCCATCTCTTAACATGCATGTGAAAGTTAGAAAATGAATGAAAAAGGTCAAAAAAGAGTGGGTACATTTGAATTATGGCATTAGTGAAAAATATTGAAAGCATTACAGAGTTCCTGAAGAGCAACCATTCTGTCTTGGGAGAAATAATGGCAAAATGTTCTGTGAAGCATGAATGGCAAGACTCACATACTTTGGACATGTTTTCAGGAGAGATTCATCTTTGAAAAATACATTATGTTTGGCAAAGTGAAGGGTAAGTAACAAAGAAGATGCTCAGCAAGGTGGATTGGCACAGTGGCTGCAGCCACGGGTCCAGAGAGAGCGACAATTGCAGTGCCAGCTCAGGACTGGCTGGTTATGCAGGAAAACCCTCAACATCACATAACAGCAACAACACCATCACCATGGGTCCTTCACAAAAATCTCTCAAGGCTAATCCTTGAAGATCTCATAAAACAGTCACCCTACCCTTCTCAGCCATGGATTTAATTGGCTCAGCAGAACCCCTCAGAAGTCACTGTTTTGATTTGACTATTTTTTAAGGCTCCCAAATGAGACGGAGACAATTGGATTTGTGAGCACTTGTCCCCCAGCCATCTAAGGATTGCAGAGACATGTTTACCCACATTTTTATTTGGAATAAATCCATGCATATATCAACTGTAATGCTAATAGCAAAACTTTTTGACTTACTTTGTAATAAATAAATTAGTCATGGAAGAGTGAAGAAGTCCAACAAAGATAATTGGACATGCCAGTGGGTGTTCTACCGACGACAAAGAAAACCAGGCTCCTGTTGGAGGAAATGCAAAGTCATCACAAATAAAATTTGCTCTTGTGTGAAGCTTAATTGCTCATGGTTAAGTGGAAAATAATAGAAGTGAGGCTGTGTTTACATAAAGCATGAAACTTTGTCCTGAGAACTTTTGTCCTCTCAATAATTCCCAGCAATGTGGACATTGGAAGGTGACTGACTGCATGGAGTTTTAACAGAAAGAGCAAAGAGAACCAATTTAGAAGCTATGTGTATTTCACAATGCGAGTGGACATTAATGATTTTCTCTTTTTAGTATCAAAAGTGAAGGAGATGCAACTGCTCGATGAGGAAAAAGAGGGCTTTCCACATTATCAGCTTCTTTTCAAATGAAAGTAGACATAATCCAGTCTTCAGATAACACCAATGATTCCAGAGAATACACCTACTGAGAAACCACGCCTCCAGTGAATCCCTGACAGGACACTATACTGCACTGTGGTCTTTGGGAAATTATGGACTAGGTTTCAAGACTATCCTCTGCCAATGCATTTGTGTCTATAAAATCTTCTAGCCACTAGGCTTTTCATAAATAAGCCTGAGATTTGAGTGATATTCATTAAAGATAAGCGCTTGTCACATGGTGTAGAGTTGAAAGTCAGGTCATAATGACCTCAAGCACAACAGAATGAAATATTGTCTGGGTTTGTGTCATCCCTGTGATTGGCCACTGTGACCCACTGGGTCTGGTCTAATCCACATTCCTTTGGCTGCATTTTAGAAATTTTGCAGACATTGTTTCTTAGTCTGTCTTAGCCTGGAAGTGCCCCTGAGACCTATTTAATAGCCTAAAGATGTGTGAATCTCCATTGGATGCAAGATGCTGGCTGTGTGTATGTGTCTCATCTGGGACTAGAACTTGGGTCTCCTATGCT
Source organism: Nesogale talazaci (assembly GCA_004026705.1). Lineage (NCBI taxonomy): Eukaryota > Metazoa > Chordata > Mammalia > Afrosoricida > Tenrecidae > Nesogale > Nesogale talazaci. The sequence goes on from PVJH01004456.1 coordinate 57,979, forward strand.
AAGAATTCTACCACTGAGCAATCCATGGTCTCATTAATTGACAGTGTTGCTTTCTTTGTCATTTTCTTGTGTTTTAGGCGATCAAGGAAACTAGAAATCTCAAATATAATTTAAGGAAAAATATTTATTAAGTATTCAAGAGGACAAAGGCACATCATTTGGATGAGGGCCACTATTTTGTATAGGGGACAAAATAGACCCCAAATCCCAAGTACAATTTAAGTTGAGAATTTACAGGAATAACACACAACATTTGGATCACAGTGACCATTAGCACGAGGTCATAATGGCACATATACATATATGTATATATGTATATGTATATATGTGTATACATGTGTATATGTGTATATATGTATACATATATATACAACCTGGGCCCCTTAAATTGATATAGGAAGAGGAAGGAAATTGTCACAGAAGCATGACTGGCAGCAGCAGATCTAGCCATCACAGTGACTAGCAGGATTGTAGAGGGGGGATGGGACCATGACTGAGGGTCATATAGTAAGCCAGGGAGGAGATATTCCAAGGTTGTTTTCGGACACTCTGGCCAAGGCAGGCAGAACATGACTCATGGCTATATGACCTTCACATCCCAATTTCCATTAAGGGCATAGCCAGGCAAGTCCCTAAAGGCAAGGCCACCCCATCTTGGACTGGCTAGGGAAGTGGTGGTAATTCACTCTCTAATGCACTCTGCCTAAAGGCAAGGTCATTCACATTGCCAGTAAAATGGTCAGAGAGAATTTAATGGAGGCTGGATTTATGTGGAAACTCATAAATGGATTTAGGGCTTCCACTATAAACCATAGCCTTTGCAAACGTACTGCTCAGAAATGTAAGCTCTACTATACGTCTGACACATTTTCTCACCCACAATACCCTGCACTTTTCTGGGGTTTCTTCTGTTCGGTTTGGCTTTTAGCTTTGACTGGACTTTGAACATTTTACATTTTCCCTATTTCTGTGCTAGTTTACATAATAACCATTTCCTAAATTTCTCACTGTTTTTGTTTTCCTTTTTAAGGAGTCCCTAGGTGGCATAAAAGATGAAGTGCTCAACTCTGAACCCAAAGATTAGTGATTTGAATCCACCCAGCATGCCTTGGGAGAAAGGCCTGATGAGCATCCCCCAAAAGGCCACATAGTCTTGGCAAGGCAATGGAGCAGAGTCTTACTCTGCACATGGGGGCTCTTCCAGAGGAAGAAGCAACTCAGCTGGTTCTCTCTCTCAACCTTTTGATCCTTTTCCCCTTCATCATTAACTGAAAATATCTGGCCTCTTATGGGTAGCCTCCCCAATATACTAACCATGGGGACACCAAAGCTCCTTCTCTCAAGTGTGTCCAGATGTGGCAGCCATGTGCTTATGTTAATTTCATGATTGAGATGTAGGGGTGGAGGCTAGCCTGTTAATCTGGAGATAGCCATTGAGTAGCCAATGAGGCCTCCATGTGGGCATGGCTTTCTCCTGAGACTTCTGGAAAATCTCAAGATATTTACCTCGTGGAGATGAGAAGCTAATCTCCCCAGTTGTTGGGAGTCAGTGAGTCAGTCTCAGAGACAACACACTATGGACAAGACAAGATGGCAATGTCCCAGGAGCTAAGGAGCTGGAGAAGAAGCCACACGGCCTTACCATGATGGAACTAGATGTCTGAAATTAGCTAAGCCACGTAGAGATCCTTGTCAGTGCTGAGTTGCCTCTACCACCACTGGATGCTGTTGATGGACCCTGAGCCCTGGAAGCGAGGAGCCATCGGGAGACCCCTGCCAGCACCGGGACTCTGCACCCACTGGATTGTGACTTCGTGAGTCGGAAGGAAACTTTATAGACTGGTATCAGGCATATGGACTAATATCAGACTTATGACTTTGAATTGGGCTGGGATGGGGTGCTTTCTTAATGTCCTATTCCTCTTGTATATAAACCGTACCCTTATATCCATATGCATGTCTATGTATTTGTTTCTCTAGTCTACCCGGACTAACACACCAGAGAACCAACTTAATGTTTAGTTTGGTTCCTTGCGCCTCACATGGAATGTCCAGACCTGGCAGAGTCCACAAATAGCATTTCAAAAGGTATCTGACATATATGGAGTGCAGCAACACATACTGTGGGGCATGGCTTTTGTTACAGATTTGTGACTCTTCTATGAAACCCTCCTTTCATCAAACAAAAACAAATCATCCAGAGCAATGGCAGAAAGGGCCTCTGAATGGTTCTGAGGGTTACATGTTACATACATTAACACCTTGCAGACAGCAGGTACTCAGCAAATTATTGCTTTCTCTTCCTTAAAGACACATTGCTTGGGTAACTTTCATTTCTTTCACTCTTGTACCTTTTCCTCCTCCTCCCTCTGTGCATCTCCTTGCTTTGTAACACATCTTTTTTTTTCTTTCTCTTAACCATTTTGTACTCCATATCTTCCATTCCTCCTGTCCTGCAAGCTTGCATTCAGCAAATGCCACTTGTGCTTGGATCATAGAAACTGTTCATAGGCTTGTCTGCTCATCCAATTGCTGGAAATTTGTGTTCACTTCAAAAGAAAGGTTTGGAGATTTATTTTCAAAAATCCAACCACTAAACCCATCCTGTGATCATTACATAATCCGTTGTTTGAGCCTTAAGAGTGGAGGGGTGGAGTCTAATCTGTCAATCATACCACAGCTTGATGACCTCATTTGGAGGCGTTAAGGAAAAAAATAGAGAGGTGGGGCACAGACTCACTCCCTGTGAGACATTCTTGAGAAGAGCCAGTGGAGTTACCTTGATGCAGCCAGAGCCTGGGGGCTGGAGGAGCCCCATAGAGACCCACACCAGGGCTGAGATATTTCAACTACCATTGGGTCAACAAGACCTTCCACCCACTCACTTGTCTGTGACCTTCCTACACTCAGCATCATTGCATGGCTTTGTGCATCTAAAGAAGAATTTATGGACTAGTATTGACACATGAGCTAATAGAAGACTTATGGACGTGATCTGGACTGGGCTATGATGTTTTCTCAATACTCAATTGCTCTTGCATATATAAACTCTCTTACACATGTGACTGTCTATGAGTTTTGTTTCTCTAGTCTACCCAGGCAAACACAAATCCTATTTTTTCATTTCTTGGGTCAACCAGGAATGCATAATGTTCCAAAGAATGCTGAAAACTCATGCGATAAAGCAATGTGGAAACTAGCTCTGAGCTCGAAAGAGATACTTCTGATAACAGCTTTCAGACCCAAGCCCTGCTTCAGATTCATAGCTTGCTTTTTTGTTTGTGTATGGGAGTGGATTAGAAGTTTCTTGAGAATAATTTAAATCTTGTCTACAGTTAGACTTCACCCAATGAGGAGACAGCTAATCTTTAAGTAAGGCAGGAGTGAGGAAACGATGGCAGGTTAGATAAAGCTCTGAAAGTAGTGTGGTGGAAAATGCAAGCCTTATTCTCTGGCAGTCAGCTTCAGAAGTTGTATGTCTGTCTGTCCCTCTACATTGCACATGAGTGACTTAAGTTTGCAAACAATCATAAGACTTGTAGGAAGGAGAAATGTACACAAACTGGCATCAGCCATTCTTTGAAAGCTCCATTGATTTATGTGATATATGAGAAACTTACATGGTATGGGCAATCAAAAGCTATTGTTCTTGTTTTTAAGAAATAAAATGATAAATAATAAGAAAGCAGGCTCAAAGGAAAACCATTTATCTCCCTCAAAGGAGCGATATCTACCCCTAGATTAAGGAGCTCTAGTGACATAGTGGTTTCCAGCTGGGCTAACTCCAAAGTCAAAAGTTCAAGACCACCTCCTAGACTTTCTTCTGCTGTAAAAGGCTACAATCTCAGAAACCCACAAAGGCAATTTTACCTTGGCCTATAGGGCACCTATGAGTTGGAATTGACTTGATGGCAGTGATTTCTTGCTTTATTCTTACGTTAAGGAGCTCTGTTGGCATAGTGGGGTATGCATTGGACTTCTAGCCACAAGGCCAGTGGTTTGAACCCACTACCTGCTCCATGGGAGAAAGATTAAGTTGTATACTCTTGTGAAGATTTAAAATCTCAGACATCCATAGGAACGGTCCTATTCTATCCAGTACATCAGAAACAACTCAAGGACTGTGAGTTTTTTTCTTCTTCTGGTATTCTGGTGTGAAAGAGTTCTGGTGGCACTGTGGATTAAGCAATGAACTGCTAATGAAATTGTTCATAATTCAAATCCACCAGCTGTTTCTGAAGAAGAAAGATGAGGCAGTCCCCTCCCTAAAGTTCTTTAAACTTGGCAATCCCACAGAGCAGTTCTGCTCTGTCCTACAGGGCTGCTGTATCAGAATCTACTCCATGGCAGTCAATTTGTTGACTTTAATTACTCTTCTGTTATTGAGAAGACATGTCATAATTTCAATCAGATACTGTCTTCATATCAAAAGGCCTTACATGGCCACTGTTATGCTTCCAGTGGGAGTGGCAGGAATTCATACCCTCTCCCTGGGGCATATTCAGATACCTTACCTGCTCAGGTGAGTGTTACAACTCCACTGGGAGGAATTCTGTTCAAAATACTCATTCCTCTCTTTATGGACCAGTAAACTCACTCCAGTTGTCTTCCTATGTGGGCCAGCAAGCCCACTGTTTCACTGTAACTTCACTGTGATGGCTCTCTCTTCTTTACCAGGCTTCAGTGCTGGGACCTGGGTTCAAGAGACAAACTCTACTTCTCATACTTCCACATGGTATGAGGTCCCCCACCCCCCCCCAAAAAAAAACATCCTTTTATAGCATCGGCCTTTATCAAGCCTAGTGGATGGCAAAACTAACCAATCTAGTTGGTCCTTTAATGACTCCATCCTATTGTGGATTTCTAAGCCACTAGTGCACTGTAAAACGGCCAAACCTTGGCAAAACTGTGACCAAACCAAACAAGTTTTAAGAAGTTTCAAAACTACAGCCAGAAATAACAGTAAAAAGTTATTCATCACACAGCCTAGTCCATGTTTTATTGCCTTGAACATGGTAAGGAGTGAACTGCACATAGGGTAACAGAAGGGATCTTGAAGGGATTTAGAGAAAAATTCTATCCTGGGTGAGAAAGCATGAGAGGTGACAGCTCAGCCATAGACAACAATAGATCCTGCATTTTGAAGGGGAGTACGGTGGACTTAGTTATTTGTTACTTGTCTACAAGTTGATACAGCATTTCAGGGCAAGGTCCTGGAGAGAGGGGGAGAATCCTCTGTTGAAAGGAGCATGGTAGTGTGAGGAATGGGTCTACTGGGACACTGAGTCTCATGCTTTCCAATGTAATGGGTTGAGGAATTGGGTTCCTACCAGCAGCCTCTGAGAAAACTTGCCCCATGACTTTCCCCACATCCAACATTTTCATTTCTAACAAATAAGAGTCTATTAAAAATATTGCTTTGCTATCTCACTGGATTTTTCTGTTTGTTAGTAAGGGAAAGCCACTTTCTATAAGTTTATTGACTTTTTTTATTTCTTCTGTAAAGTGCTAGCCTCTACCCTCTGCCCACTTATATTTGTTTCTCCTGTCTTTGTGTGTGTGTGTGTGTGTGTGTATGTCTTTTCCTACTTGATATGTTGGAAGTTTCTTCATGATTCTGGATCATAACCCAGGTTAAAATAAGTGCTGCAGTGACTTATACTCATTACACATTTTTTCTTCCTGTTTACACCCATAATTCAACTCAGTTCAAAGTGTCATGTGCTATACAGAAATTTAGTAAAGATACTCTTGTGGGCCATGATATTTATTGGCCATGTTATGTTCAATAAGGCAAAACTGAAGCAAACTGAATTCCCTCCAGTGCTAGAAAGTTTTCTTAAATTACATTTTTTTTCCATTTATGACCACTTGCACAGCATTTTGAAGGAGGTACAAGATAGATCTGTTCATATTACTGTAGAAACATCCCCAAGATGCTGTTCTGTTAAGTAAAATGAGATTTGCAGAATGACAGTTCAATATTTACCACATATTAAAAATTCAATTATACTGGTAGCAATTATATATATGTTCATATATGCATATTACCAGTATATATATATTATACCTATATATGGATTTTTGAGTATAATTTTGGAAAAATATACACAAATTGAAAATAGTTTTTTACCATTGGAGGATATAAGATGATAGACTTTGCATATACACTGTTCACCCTCTAACACAAAGACTCAAGAGACCAAATAAAATGACTGTGAGTGAAAATTCTGAAATCCAGAGCTTCAAGAGATTGGGCAAAGCGGTAGATAAATGCCAATGAGAGGAAGATACTGAACAAAAGCAGGGACTAAAGAGACATAAGAAGCAGTAAACTGCCAACTGGCACTATATGGCCATTTTGAATTATTGCAAATAGAGTTTCAGCCAGGACAAGAGCAGGACAATGCAACAAGCTCTGCTCACCCATGACTGCACCGACACCCCCAGGGGTGAGAAGCAACTAAAGGGTATGATCTCCCCACTTACTTTACACAACCTCCTGCAAAGTCCTACTCTGCTTCACCCCACTAGTGACTACCAAACTCCCTTTCACCATCAGTTCCGTATGTCTTTCCCCTTATTCGTTCCTCCTCCACTTTTCTTTTCTTTCCATTATTGCATCCTATCCCTCACCTTCCTTTATCTTGATCACATAGAACAATCACCATTGTCTTCTCAACTACCAGTGCCTGCCTGCACCCCTCTCTGGTCAGCAGTATATGCTAGCCTGGGGAAAGCACTGGGTTCCTAATAAAGCTGAGTTTGACAGCCATTTCTTTGATGTCTTATTGTTAATAATTAGTTCTATTCTTGTCAATCTCTAAGCTATCTTTTTTCATCTATTCTTTTTTTCCCCTGTCCTTCACTTTTTTTAATTCAGTGAAATGGGAGCCCAGTGCCCCATCACATTCACAATCACAAGCACCCAGCCCTGCCCCTCCATATTCAACAGCATGTCCTCTTAGGGAGTAACCTTCACTTTTCCCATGCAGATAGGCCTGGTGGCTGGCACTCGCACGAGTACTATGCCAACTCTTTTTTTCTCTTACTGATCCCCACCCCCATTTTTCTTTCCTACTTTTTACGTGATCCTTGTCCTTCCCTGGGAACCCTTCCTATTTCTATTCTTTATTTATCCCCAGTAGTTGGATGTCAGACATACCAAACATATGCACCACACCTGCTGCTCCCCTTGCCTCAGAGCAGACAAGTGCAACCATCTATTTACTTACTTACAACAGCACTACTAGATCTAGGAGAGACGGAGGCCAAACACTCACATAGCCTGCCTTTGGTTAATCTACATGACCACAGATCTGAGCTTCATTCCCACACACCCAGATGCTACCACATCCACCCAGAGAAAGGTGACGAGTACCCTGGCACTGCCAAACTAGTAACAGCAAGCATGCCTAGTTACCCGATATTCTGAAACAATACAGAAGGATCAAGGTGAAGCAAACAACATACAACTAATAACAATAACAATAACACCTCAAAGACAACAAACAAGTCTTCGTTTGAAAACAGAAAGAAAAAAATGGCTCAAGCTGTGAAAATACAGGGCCATAAAAACATTTCAGAGGAAGAAATGGTACTTGGTAAAGAACTCAGAAGATTTGTAGGTTCTTTCAGGAGTTTAAGGAAAGAGCAAGGAAATTACAGACAAAATAAGATGCAGACAAAATCTAGAAGAATATAGGAAAACAACACAAGAAAAAATCAACAAAATAAATGTAACTTTTAAAATGTATAAAACAACTAATATAAATGCAAAGGATTTACAAAAAGAGCCCTGGCAGTGCTGCAACATAAGTGTTGGAGTAATAACTTCTGAGTCAGCAGTGGCAAATCCAGATAACCCCTGGAAGAAAAATAAGGCGCCTGTTACAGTCTCTGAAAGTAATAGAGTCACTATGTGTCAGAATCAAGTTGGTAGCAATGTGCTTAACTTTGCCTTTTAGATGGTTAATTAAAAAAGTCAATTCTTTAATTTCATTTTTTCCATCAAGTTTTTGAAGGTACAAACTAGCAAAAGAGACAAGAAAGGACATTATATAATGATTGTCAATCCGAAGGAGAACAAAACTGTAATAACTATCTTCACATGTAATAAAAGGGCATTAAAATACACAAAGTTTAACAGAAATGAGAAGAGAAATAGACAACTCCTCAATAACGGTAAACCCAAAATCCCCAGACCCACTGCTAGTGACTCATTTCTGTCTCAAAGCAGCCCCTACTGATAGAACAGAGATGGATTTCTGAGGTATAGGCTTTATCACATCAGAAAGTTTCCTCTTTCTTCCCCAGTGTTGCTCATGGATTTGAACTACTGACCTTGTGTTTAGCAACACAATGCATAACCCACAACATCACTGGGACTCATTTTCAAAAAAGGACAAAGCAACTAGAAAGCATCTTGACAAAGATGCAGAAAATCTAAAAACACCATCAATCAGCTTCACTTTATAGGTAAAAATGGAACGCTCTACCTAACAATAACACACAACACACTCTTTTCCATTGTGCATGAGACAGTCTCCAGAACTAACCATATGTTAGGCCACAAAGTAAGCCTCAATGTGAGATCACACAGTAAGCCTCAATAACTTTAACAACACCAAACTACTACAATGTATCCTCTCAGATAACAATGCTATAATTAAGATGCGTTATAAATAAAGTGATGGCATAGTTTATACCAAAACCAGATTACTTTGATACTGAAAGATTTTATTATTAATAATTACACCAGGATGACACACACACAACCTGAATTGTCCCAAAGAACAGACTACTGTACTTACACAAATTGATAAGACATTTGGTTGGAGAAAACCAGAGCATGTTACAGCCAAAGAAGCTTCTAAAAGTAAATTTGGATAGGAAGTAAAGTCCATGCGTTTAAGAAAGAAAACAGAAAGACTTCTTAAATGTCAACAGAGGCCGAGGAAGTGAATGGTTTCATTTGGGTCTGGGAATTAATTAACACATTAAAGATGGGATTTTTTTTTTTTTTACCAATTTACCCAAATGTTACGGCTGTTAGTTTTTTTGCATTAAACCATAAATGGATGGTTTTTTACATTAAACCATAAACATGAGTAAACGGGATCCATCCGCAGTGTGTTTAAGTTGGTATTAGGAAAGAAAAAAATGGTAACAGAAATAAAGGCAGAACAGCTTGAAGGATCTTAAAATGAAAAGATGTCCTTATAACTTGTCTTTTCATTTTGAAATTCCTTACAATACAGTAACCTGTGTTTTAACCTTCCAACTAATGATCATATTTCCTATACAGATGACTCATTTGTAACAGGGAGCGTGTAGAAGTATTAAAAGAGCTATACTTGCCACTTCAGGATAACAAATGTAAGAAACTACGAGTCAAGCATCTAGCAGAGTAAATAGACACACTATCCTGGGATTGCACTAGGATTTCAATCTTGAGATTCTTCCTCAGATAGCCAGTTGCCATCAAGTTGATTCTGGCTCACAGCAACTCCATGTGTGTCAGGGTCGAACTGTGCTCTTGGGGTTTTCAATGGGTAAATTTTCAGAAGCACATGTCTTCGCCTTTCTTTTGAGGTATTTCTGGGTAGACTTGACTGCCCAACTTTGTGGTTAGCGGCTGAGCAAATGAACATTTTATACCATCAAGAAACTCCCCTCATAGTAATAACATAGACTATGAGCCGTGAAGGTTCTGAGTGTTTTTCCTGAAATTATAATTTGAATTCCTCCATCAACAGTGATTTTACCTTGGCCATCTGAGATATAGTGGTTTTATATTTGTGTAATCTGTATATAATGCTAGAATGACATTGTTCCCGCCCATTGACCAAAAGCAGAACTCACTGTTGCTGATCTTAATATGTTCCTGCGGCTAATCAGGGGATATGCGCATGTTGATGAAAGCTATATAGTTTCTGCTCTCACAGTCCAGGGAGAAAAGTTCAAACCCACTCAATAGAATGGGTCTTTAAACACAGAGGTGCTTTTTAAAGGCCTTCAAGACAGAATTCACTTTGTAAGCAACCAAGAATAGCAAAAACAAAACAGGGAGAATACAAGTAAAAAATGCAATACATTTCAACGTAGGGAGGACATGTTCAAATACTTAAAATGAACATACAGGCTGAAGAACTAAATACCAGCTCATTGAAGATTGTGGAGGAGAAGCTTCCCTGGCAGATTCTGCTATCATTGAAGCGGGGTTTTCTGAAAAATGAACTGAATTTAGAGAGTTATCTATTGGGACCACATTTAACATCAGCTTTTTTTTTAATCAATGCCTTCTAGAAATTGTACTTGATAGGGTTTTAAAAAATATGCCAATAGATAAAAGGTGTGTCTGAATGTGGGAATTTTGCCCTATCTAACCCCACCAAACCAAGGCAAAACACTAAGGGCGTGCAACAGAAAAGCAAGGGGACTAGAGCAAGGAAGTTCTGAGGAGTACCAAAAATTGACTTTGGGGCCAGGACGTGGCATCCCATCAGATTCAAATGGAAAATACTCCTAAAGATCAGCAAACAGACCTTGAAATATTTACAGACTTTTCTTCTTCTTTTTTGGTGTGTGTGTCATTGTATTATTTTTTTTTTTTTTGCTGTTTTAGTCTTGTTCTCTTTTTTGCTTTGTTTAGCTCTGCCTTAATTTTGTGCACATTATGAAAACTGCAGGTCTATCTAGATAAGATATGCAGGATGAACAATGTGGAGGGGACAACAATGATCTCAATGGTTTGGGGGTGATATGGGGGAGAGAGAAGCAGGGGAAAAGAAGTGGGTGTTAAACAAACACAGGGAAAAATGAACAACCAGTGATTCAAAATTGGTGTTGAGGATGGTGTAAGATGCTTGGAAGGGTTTGATCAAGAGCAATGTAGCTGAGAGGAATTACTAAAACCCAAATGAAGGCTGAGCATGATAGTGGGACAAGAGGAAAGTAAAAGGAAATAGAGGAAAGGATTAGAAGGCAAAGGATATGTATAGAAGTCTAAATAAAAGCAGGTACATATGTAAATATATTTATATATGATCATCTATGTGCAGATATATATAGGTTTAGTAATAAGGTAGCAGATGGACATTGGCCTCCACTCAAGTACTCCCTCAATGAAAGAACACTTTGTGCTATTAAATATTCCATATGCTGACCTTGCCTACAAGATTTCTGAAGACAAAGCGGGTGCCTAAGCAAATGTGGTGAACAAAGATGATGGTCCCTAGCTATAAAAAGATACAACATCTGGGGTCTTAAAGGCTTGAAGGTAAACAAACAGCCATCTAGTTGAGAAACAAGAAAGTCCACATGAAAGAAACATACTAGCTTGTGTGATCACAAGGTCTTGATAGGCTCGGGTATCAGACTCAGAACAAAAAAACATATCAGTGTGAATGAAGGAGAATATAGAGTGGAGACCCAAAACGGTGGACAATTGGACCTCCCCTTACAGATGGTTCGTGAGGAGGAGGGCAGGGTGCAATATAGCACCGATGAAACATATAACTTTTCTCTAGTTCTTAAATGCTTCCTCTCCCCCGTTATCATGCTATGAATTCTACCTTACAAATCTGGCCAGAGCAGAGGATGTACCCTGGAAGAGATAGGAATCAAAAACCCAGGAAATCCAGAGCCCCTCATGACCAATGGTGAGAGTGGCGATACCGGGACAGTGGAGGGAAAGTGGGACAGAAAAGGGGAACCAATCACAAGGATCTACATATAACCTCCTTCCCTGGGTATGAACAATAGAAAAGTAGGCAAAGAGAGATATCAGACAGTATAAGACATGACAAAATTATAATAATTTATAAAATATGAATGGTTCATGAGGGAGGAGAAAAATGAGGAGCTGATACCAAGGGCTCAAGTAGAAAGCAAATGTTTTGAGAATGATGACAACAAATGTACAAATGTGCATGACACAATGGATAGATGTATGGATTGTGATAAGAACTGTAACAGCCCCAATAAAATGATTTTAAAAATAACAATAGGTGTCTATTGCACACAGAAAATCCATACAGTCTAGAAAAAGACACATTTTCACAAACTGAATATACTTTTTACACCATTATGCATATTCACCTATGTTTCTAAGCTGTGTGTTGTGGTTACCCTCCTTATCTATCCTTGTTGAAAGTACCATCTATGCTTAGGCCATGGTAATGACTTTATAACTGACCTCTGAGTCTCTGGTATTAACTTTCTTTTTTTTTTCAATGATTTTATTGGGGCCTCTTACAGCTCTTATAACAGCCAATGCAACATTTGTATAAAGCATATTTGTAAAAATGTTGCCATATTCATTTTCAAATATTTTATACTTGAGCCTTTGGTATAAACTCTTCTTTCCCCCTCCTTTTTTTTAAATGAATCATTTTATTGGGGGCTCATACAACTCCCATCATGATCCATACATATATCAATTGTATGCAGGCCACATTTGCACATTTGTTGCCATCATCACTCTCAAAACATCTTCCCTCCACTTAGGCCACCAGTACCAGCTCCCCATATTGCCCTTCCCTCTCCTCATGAACCCTTATTAATTTTCAAATTGTTATTACAAATTGTCCAATGTATCCATTCACTTCCATGTTGTCTGTGCCCCAGAGAGGAGGTTAAATGTAGATCTCTGAAATTAGTTCCCCCTTTCTATTCCACCATCCCTCCACCTTCCCAGTATCAACACTCCCACCACTAGTCCTGAGGGATCATCTATCGTAAATTCTCCTTGTTTCTGACATCCCCTGGTCTAGCTGGATTTGTCTGGTATAATTGGGATCATGATAGTGAGTGGAAGGAAGTATTTGAGGACGAGAGAAAAGTTGCATATTTCATCGTTACTACACTGCACCCTAAACTGGCTTTAAGAGGATGTCACTTCACTTATTGATGGACTTTGGGTCCCCAATCTGTTCTCCCCCTCATTTATAATGATATAATTTTAGTTCTTTGATGTCTGACACTGGACCCCTTCAACACTTCATGGTCACACAGGCTGGTGTGCTTCCTCCATGTGACCTTTGTTGCATCTGAGCTGATAATCCTACTCAGAGTAGCCAATGCATAAGGAGTAATATAGGGCCATCCCCACTATGAAGTAGGTGTACGCTTGCTGACCCAAGGCCTTTCAGGGTCAACAGTGGAGAAGCAGGGTCAGGATTATACCCTGTCCGACACAACCACACCATGGCAAAACACTAAGGGTGCACAATAGAGCATGGAGTTGCAGATGGAGTGCCAAGGGTATACTTTGGTGCCAAGGGTGTACTTTGGGGCCAAGGTGTGACACCCCATCCGACTGAACCAGGGGACATTTCTGGAGGTCCATGAACAGACTTTCAACTATTTACAGGTTTTTATATTGTTATTATTTTTATTTTTGCATATATGTAAGACATTTGGGGTTTTTTGTTGTTGTTATTCTTTTATTTTCTTTGGTTGCTTCATTATAGGGTACCATTTATTGCACATTTTTATACCTCTTCGGGTCTATTTAGAAAAGATAGGCTGGAAAAAACAGTCTGGAGGCAAAAGCGACAGGACTGATAATTCTGGGGGTGGGGGGACATGGGAGAAGGGCAGGAGGGGGAAAGGGAGGTGTTGTTAACCAGCCCAGGGATAAGGGAATAACAATTGATTCATAATCAGTGACAAGGTGGGTGAAAGAAGTCTGTTAGGGATTAATCAAGCGTAATGTAACAGAGAGAAAATGCTGAAGCCCAAATGGAGGCTGAGCATGATAGTGGGACAAGAAGAAAGTATAAATAAGTAGAAGAAAGAACTGGAGGGGGGGGGGTAAAGGACATTTGTAGAGATTTAAATACAGGTATTTACATAGGTGTATACATTTATATGTGATGATGGGGAAATAGATCAATGAGCATATACTTTTAGGTTTAGTAGGTCAGCAGATGAGCATTGAACCTCCACTCAATTACTTCCTCAGTGTAAGAACACTTTGTTCTGTTAAATTGGCATTCCATCGTGCTCACCTTCCCAACATGATCACTGATGACACACATGTGCATAAGCAAATGTGGTAAAGAAAACTGATGGTGCCTGGCTATCAAAAGATATAGGGTCTGGGGTCTTAAAGGCTTGAGTAAAAAAGCAGCCATCTAGCTCAGAAGCAACAAAGCCCACATGATATTAATTTTCTTAAAGCTAATTTGCATGACAACTAGAAAAGATATCCAGGCAGTGACATTTGCTTAAAGTCTCCCAGTCTATCACCAACTTCATGGTAAGATCTTAGAGTGCAGCCTTCAAACTCCGTGGTTTGTCCCTGTTTTTACCAATTCTCCAATGTTTTTGTTCATTCTCAAATGTGCATCTCATCTGTGATAAAGAACTACTCCAAGCATGTCATTCTTCCTTTCTCCCTATATTTTGTAAATTATTCCCTCTTCTTTATGTTTTTACTTTCCTATCCAACATATTCTGGGCATATTTTAAGAAGAATCCAGACCCTGCAGAAGGCTATCAAGCTTGATAATGTGCCGGGCAGCGAAAAAGAGGAACACCTTTAACAATAAAGATTGACACAGTGGCTGTATCAATGGGTTCAAACACATGAAAAATTATAAGGATGACCTCGAACCAAGCAGTTTTATTTCTGTTGTACTTAGAATTTGATGCTTTGCATCAAATCCAACTGGACAACACCTCACAATAACAAAAGCATTCAACGTACTGTAAGCTTGCTTAAGAAAGATATAAACTAAGCAAGGGGGGGGAGATAGGGAAAGCCAATACTATCTCTATGTTCTCCCTTTCCACTTCTAAAGCTTCAAGATCTCCTTCTTTGATGGTCTCCTTGAAGCTCTTCTACTTACAAATTCTTCTACCAAAGTTTTTTAAAACTGTTATTCTTCCTAAATTATAATTCACTCAAGAAGGCTACCTGATTTGTTTCCCAAAGAAGGAAGCCTGAGGGTGAGATTAGAGAACTGAGTTTTTTAAAGTCAAAACTAGAAAGCACCATACAAAGCCATCCAAGCTACATACACAAAAACAGGAAATAGTAATGTTTTTAAACAAGTGCAACTTGGAATTGATTAAGTTACTAAAGACAAGCAGTCATCTGTGGATAATCAACCAAGCAATAAGTCTTTCAACATACCTTAAGAAACTTCCAATGTTTTCCAAAATCTGTTTTTTAATCATTTGTTCTTTCTGATATATTGTATTTTTATGATGAAATCTTCTAGATTTGACCTACTAAAAGTGTTATTTGTATTCTGAGTGTTGGTATAATCATCTATTATAGCTAAAACCT
Source organism: Nesogale talazaci (assembly GCA_004026705.1). Taxonomy (NCBI): domain Eukaryota; kingdom Metazoa; phylum Chordata; class Mammalia; order Afrosoricida; family Tenrecidae; genus Nesogale; species Nesogale talazaci. The sequence continues at coordinate 73,280 of PVJH01004456.1, forward strand.
GTAGTCCTTTGTTAAGTTACTTTTGCTTCAATAAGATAGTTCATGGACTGACAGGAAGGCCTGTGGTCTTGAAGGGATGCGTGTCTAGATCCATGAGAAGACTTCAGCATTAGTCTAAGTTTCTGGCAGGCATTCTATTCTTGGATTTCCTTTTTTAGGAACGTTTACTCAAACTCTGGCAATCATAGGACTGTTGGTTTAGAATTAGGAAAACAAGATGGGAAGCTGAAGGTGCTACTGATGACTTAAAGGATTACAGAATAACCTCAAATGATGGCAACAATTTCCATTAAGTGGTTTTAAAATGACCACATGTCATGATCCAGGAAATAAGAAGCAATTGCAAAAGCAAGATGGTTTAACTGCTGTTTCACCCACTATAGGTTTTCAGTAAAAGACTTCAATTATCACCCTGGGGGGAAAGACAGTTGCTGTTCCAGAATTATCAGCTTTTGAAATGCTGTAGAGACTGTTTATTTCTTTTTTTTCCTTCTTTGTGTCTCAAAACTCACAAATTCCACAGAGCCCAGGAGAGAATGCTTAAAAGAGAGTAAATATTTTTACACATGTAGATCTTTGAAGGAAAATGCCACAACACTCTTCTGCCACTGTACTTAAAAGGTTACTCTAGTTTGTCTATTATAACTTCAGTGTTTGATTAGTTCAAACTATGTCCATTTGAGGAGATCATTCACTGGCTATATTTTGAAAAGTTAGCCGTGGTAGAAAGTTCTAAAACTAGATTTAATTGTTCATTTGGTTAAGCTTTCAAAGTTCTAAAACGAGATTTTGTTATTCATTTGATTAACAGCTCATAACATTGAAGAAACAAAAACTTTTACTTTGCACAAATTCAAGATCTTTCCACAATTCTAGATTGGTTACTAAGTTTTGGGATCAAGCAAGGACCATCAGGCAGTAAAACACAGGCAGTAGTGCCATCGACTTCCCTGCACTCAGGCGAATTCTTTAACGTGGCTCCTCTAGTCTTTGCCACTTCCACCAGACAATCTTCATTTTCCTTATAGGTCTGGGTAAAAACAAGTGGAGGAAGATATTGATACAATTAAGTTTTGATCACAAGGATCAGCATATCACCCCCTCCCGGCAGGACAAACAACAAAAAAGTGGATGAAGGGTGACAGAGGATAGTGTAAGATATGAAAACAATAATCAATAACTTATCAAGGGTTCATGAGGGAGGGTGGGGGGTGAGAGAGGGGAGAAGATAAGGAGTTGATATCAAGGGTTTAAGTAGAAAGGAAATGCTTCTAAAATGATGATGGCAGCATACGGATAAATGTGCTTGACATAATGGGTGATTGTATAGATTGTATTAGAAATGTAAGAGCCTCCAATAAAAGAATTAAATTAAAATAATAATAATAATAATTTAGTTTAAAAAAAAGATCAGTTTTGAGGGCTATTAACATGCAGTTGTGATTGCAGGAAAGGAAGAATGCCCTACCAGCAAGAGAGGAGAGCCTTTGGACCCGAGGGCCCTGTGCATTGACTCTCCTCATCCAGGAGACAGCTGTGACCCCAGGAAAGTGGCAGTGGAGCAGCAGGCTAAGAACAAGGAGTCACAGCATAAGACAACCACACCACTGTATTAATATGTAAAGCCTTCCTTACACAGCTGGATCTAGAGTAGGCTAGTACCTGGGAAGCGTCCTGGTCCACAACAAAGAACTTCCAAACTTTTTATAGTTCAGAATAGGGGGCTGGCTCCAGGGGAGGGACATTGTAGCCCTTAAATTCTTATCCAGTTGGCAGGGTAATGAGGGTGAAGTGAACAGCACAGCTGAAGGTACTTATTCAAGGTCCTATGAGGTAGTGTGTTTTTCTTGTTAGTTGTGAAAGCAGGGTTTGGAGACATCTCAGAGGAGTCAAGGTCTTGTTGGGTGAACCCGGAGAGCAAAGAAGAGAAGGGGGTCTAACTGTTCGGAAAGTTTAAAGGCAGTTGGAAACAAGATGGAATTCTTCATGTTAAGCTAGGTTACTGTGCTCACTATGCCAGTAACGTGAGCAACTTCAGGCAGAAAACTGGATTGGGGTGTAGGTCAGGGTGCAGTCCAGCACTTACTTAGGGAAGTTAAGTTTACAGACTTATTAAGTTAGACCTGATCCCCATTGGGCTGTGGCTCAAGCTGGTCTAGTGTGCACTCTAGGTGTTTTTTTGACAACTTCATAGCATGGCATTGGCAGAGCAGAGACCCAGCTGATCATCAGAGAAAGGCCTCCCTAAGGATAAGGCAGAGAATGTCTTGACTGAACTGCTGTATTCTAAGCATTTCTCAATTTTATTGTAACATGTTAGCTCATCTAATAGAACCATAATTTCATAATATGTGGGTTCTGTGTGATTATGGCAATTAATGTTTGAATCAAATTAGGAAGTAGAGTGAATGCTTCAGGAGGGACCTTAAGTATCAGAATTGATAGGAAGTTTGAAGAATGAGTCATGTCTTCCTATTATAAATTGGTTTGGGCCATCTGATACTAATGGTGGTTATCCCTGCCCCCTCTGAAAAATAAAGGAGTTCAGATACCACCTCCCTCATCATTTTCTATTTCTATTTTCTCACACCTATCTGATTGTCACAGAATTAAAATTGCCCAGATCCAGCAAGGTTCCTCAATAATCCTTATAGAAACCAATAGGCTTTTCAGTAATTACTGAACTTGAAGGAAAAAGTCTGATTCACGTGCCCAAGATATTGTCTCCTACAGCATACAACCATCAACACCAGAGTGTTTCTTTATCTTTCTTGGTGGAGCCTCCCATGGGTTACAAGTACTCCTGTGTTCCTGGGTCACGAGGGTTATCCAGGTCATTCCTCTGAAAGAGGTACAAACCCAACTTTAATTAACTCCTGATCCCACATTCAATGCTAAAAGGCCAAGAAGCTGTCATCTTATTAGGAGTGATCTTACCAGTTCCTGGAGAAGGACATCACGCTGGGTAAAATGGCGAGGCAGGGAAAAAGAGGAAGGCCCTTGAGAAGATAGACTGACACAGAGGCTTCGACAATGAGCTTGCCCAAAAGAACCACTGTGAGGGGGGGGCGCAGCATCAGATAGTGTCTCTTGGGGATTGCTCTGACACCTAACAACAAACAACAACAGTGAATTCCTAGGCTCCTCTGTACACACAGTAAATACCACATCTCTATTTCACATAAGAAGCTACATGGGAAGAAAGTACTCAAATTGTACTGTAAAAATTTCATCTGTAATGAGTGTTCAAGTTCTCTTGGAAAAGTTGAGAGTCTAACATGACATTCTTCCCTTTTAGGAATTAATTTTTACTTTGTCATTCCCAAATTCTGCATTGCAAAGGAGACCAGACCAGTGAAGCAAAAGAATAAGAAGAGAGAGCAATAAGAGGTTAGAGGATTAGTGGGGGATGTCCCAGGCAATCTTCTAAAAGCTTGCACTTATTTCCTCATTTAATCCTCCAGATAGCCCTATTATGCAAGCACAATACTAGTTCCATGTCTCAGAAGAGGAAACTAAAGCGGAGATATTAAGTAACTGGCTCAAAGACACAATCTAGGAGGTAGCATGACCATGATGGATACAAATAAAGCTTTACTTCATAGTTTAGAGAGTGTTGTTTATCAATGCCTTATTTTCTCAGCCCTGCCGTTAGCATTCCTGCTTCTTGTAGGATTCCTGTAAAGGAAGAATATCTTCGTGTTTGAAAACAAATATATATAGAATTGTGGCATAATTTGTTACACATGGAGTTGCTAAGCACAAAGGCAATAGTTTGAACTCACCAACACTCTTCAGGAAAAAAGATAAAAGTTTTCTGCCCCATAAAGATTAAGTCTCAGAAACCCTGTATAGCTGTGGCTCTGAACCTGTGGGTCACGACCCCTTTGGGGATCGATCCACCCTTTGACAGGGGCCAGTCAATTCATAACAGCAGCAAAATTGCCATTATAAAGTTGCAATGAAATTAATGTTATGGTTGGGTTTCATCCCAACATGAGGAGCTGTATCAATGGGTGGAGACATTACATAGGTTGAGACCATGGCTCTACATGGGTTGCTAAGACATAATTGACTTGACAGGTTTTTGTTTGTTTTTGTTGTTGTTGCTTTGGGGGGAAATCACTGCCCTGGTGGGAGTAGGAAGCGGAACCTTGTTCCTGGAGAGCTGATGTTGGATTTAAACCGTCAACCCGGTGGGCTACACTCCCATACCACTGGGGCTCAGCCTGACTTGACAGTTTTTAGGTGAGAGAATTGGTAAAAATTAAAATAAATAGAATGATTTTGAGGAAAATTATAGCTTTTATGTAATTCAAGTAAAACAAAGGACATTATGACTTGATTCCCTTAGTTCACTGCCATAAGTTCATCATGACTCATAGCAAACCTGTCGGGCAGAACAGAACTGTCCCTCTGGCTATAGAAAGTCTTACCTTGTTCCTGCAGAGTGTCTGGAAGTTTGAAGTTACTGTACCAGGGTTATCATCCCAGTTGGTACATCATGATGCCACCAGGGCTTCCTTGACATTGTGAATAATGTAATTAAACACTGAATTGTGATGTGTCTATATAAAATCCTTTGCATCATCGATAATACAATTTTTTTGCTGGCACCCAGAGGGCCATGAGTATATGAGGGAAAGTCAAAAGGTATTGCTTCTAGTTCCCAGTTCTTGCAAGTACAGGTCTATTGCAGAGAAACTGTGTTTGAATCGATCTCTGAAATAACCCAATGGCTAGAGACAAGTTCTCTCAGTTAAACACTGGTCTTAGTCTCAGGAGAGAACTGTGGGACAAAGGATACACCTTGTGGCAGTAGAAAAAATTGATTTGGAGTTTATTGGGATATTGCTCCATATAAAATAAATTTTCAAATGGATGAACTGTTTTAAGGAAGGTGGGGAAGGCCTCAAAGATGAAGAAAGATAAGAAACACTGCAAACGTTAATGAATAAGGAAACTGTGGTCAAGTCCAAAAACTGGTGGAGGAAGATTGTAGAATTACCATTGATGCTATAGATACTGTAGGTGAGATCTCACATAACGAGTTTGACACTTTCAATTTTACATGCACATTTTGACCTCAGCAAGCTTTCAGCTCAATGGGTTGCACAAAGATCAGCTATCTCAAAGAGTTAGTATTTCCACAAGTCTTTGAAGCAAAATTCAATTAAATGGGGATGATATTGTAGGGAAAAAAGCATAATCAAGGACAAGCCATGGGTTTACTAATATAATCCAGAGAGTATTTCAATCAAGTCATTGGCTTCCAAGGAGACCTATTCAGTCATGTTCAATTCATATAGGAAAGTTCAGAATGTTAGGTTGACCATATTTTGAAATTCAAAAGGAGTATATTTGATAGTCTCAAAGTACCCATGATAATTACAAGGGCTTATTATGAAGAAGTTTGAAGATGGAAAACTACACTTGTAAAGATTTTCTTTCTTTTCCATAAAAAATGTACCTGCTGGTTCCTCAAGGCTAGCAAAGAATTTCATTGGCAAAACTTACCCCATTCATTATTCAGACCTGATTGTACCCTTCCAGAGCCCCCCCCCAAATTATTAAAAAACATTTTAAAGAAGCATGCTTTGAGTCACCCCAGGATGTCACAAAGGAACCCTTTTTGCACAATAGGTTAAGCATTGGGTTGCTAACCTCGAGTTCTTCAGTTCAAAACCATTAGTTTCTCCTAGAGAAAGATGAACCCATCTGCTTCCATAAAGATTTGTAGTCTCCAACCCATTTCTCAGGTCACTATGAGTTGAAATCAACTTGATGGCACTGAGCATGGGGTTTGGGTACAGATGTTTAGAGGCAGTGGATTTGGAGGTTTGGGGTAAATGCAAGAACACAGAATTTTACAGGGAAGAATGGATACATTGCTTTCAGAAGTGTATAGACGTAGAGAGAGGACATGTTATGAAACAATAGCAATACATTTTGATGTTTTTGTTTAATAAATGTGTAGCAATTATTATATAGCAATATTTTCGACTTAGCTACATAAAATGATTCTAACAACAACATCAAAATACCATAGTTTTTAAATTCATGTGTTAAAGAGGATTACTCTGTAAGATTTTCTTATCTGTAATCTGTACAGGAGCAGATCTCTAAGCATTTCCTTCAGGGATGGGTTGCAATCACCAAGCTTTAGGTTAACAGCCAATTACAAACCAAAAATGAACTTAAAAATTGAAGTCAATACCACTGTAAATAATGCTAACTCACTCTCAATAATGTCAAAGAAGAACTTAAAATTGTAAATACTAAACCCTATGAAAAAAAAGACTGAAGCAGAAATTGTGTGTTTGAAGTATGGTGTGGGGAGAGGGTATTGAAAGGGCTATGGAGAGCCAGAAGAAGACTAAGTCTTTCTCAGAAAAAATACAGTAAAAGAGCTCCATTGACACTACGACTTTGTCACACACACTTTGCTATGGTAAAGACCTTGTCTCTCAAAAAAGAACATCAAGTTTGTTTAGATAGAAGGACTATTAAAAGGCAGAAAGACTCTCAACTTGATGGATGGAGACTCTAAACTAAAGAGGGTTGACTTGGTGGTTCCTACAATGAGCTCAAAGGTGGCAGCTATGACAATGACATAAGACCCCATGTTGTGTTCTGTCGCACAGAGGGTCACTATGTGCAACAACAAAAAAATAATAAGGGAAAACAATAGACATTAATGCTGTATGAAAGTGCCCCACTCACCCCCCAAATGGAGGAAAGTATGGGGCCGAACTTTCCTAGGACACATTTGTCCCGCTAAGTGAGGGTCCAGCAACTTCCTCTGAGTTAGTGCATCCAGTGCTGTTGCCTGGAAGATTCTCTCTGGTCCCATGGAAGTCTTTTTCGTAAAAGCAGTTACACTTGAACCTTGTTTTCTGTGATGACCAATTGAAGAGAACAGTGTGTGGCTGTGAAATTGTGTTTTCTGCTCAGGAACAATGCTGCAAAAGCTGTTGTGATGTTGAACACAGATTACAAGAACAGCGCCATGGGAAAAACTCAAGGTTAAGAGTTGTTTTCTCATTTCAAGAACAGTGAAATATCAAATGATGACAGACCTTGTTCTAGATATCCATCAACTTCTCAAATGGTTGAAAGTGTTGAGAAAATCCACACACTTGTGCTCGAAGATGACTGACCATTGAAGAGATGGGTGAATTATCTGGACTATCTTGGAGTTTAGTTCAGAAAGGTTTTTTTTAGTTATCAGCATATGAGTTTTAATGCTCAATTCTCTCCTGGCTCTTTATGCTCTTATTTTTTTCAATTTTATTTAGTTATTTGTAAATACATTTATTGGGGGTTCTTATATCTCTTATCACAATACATACATTCCTCCAGTGTGTCAAGCACATCTGCACATATGCTGCCATCATTTTCAAAGCATCCTCTTCTCACTTGAGCCCCTGATATCTTCTCCCCACAAACGCTTGATAAGTTATAGATTATTTTTTCCATATCTTACATCATCCTCCATTGCCCCTCACCTATTTTTCCATTATTCTTCCCCCTGGGAGGGGGTTGTAGTTTGATCCTTGTGGCTGGTTCCCCCTTTCTCCCTCCACTCTCTCCTAATTCTTCTGGTATCTCTACTCTCCTTGTTGGGCCTTCGGGGGTTTATCCATCCTGGATTCCCTGTGTTGTGTTCTCTTATCTATAGCAGTGTGCATGTTCTTGTCTAATGTGATTTGTAAGGTAGAATTGAGGTCATGATAGTGGGGTGAAGGAAGCACCAAAGAACTGGAGGAAAATTGCATGTTTCATAGGTGCTATACTGTTCCTTAACTGACTCATCTCTTCCCGGTGCCCCTCGATGAAGAGATGTCCAATTGTCTATAGGCAGCATTCTGTGATGCTCATCTTCCTGACATGATTGCTGAAGACAAAATGGATGCATCAGCAAATGTGGTGAAGAAAACTGATGGTGCCTGGTTATTAAAAGATATAGCATCTGGGGCCTTAAAGGCTTCAGGATAAATAAGTGGCCATCTAGCAGTGAAGTAACAAAGTCCCCATGGAAGTAGCACATCAGACTGTGTGATCATAGGATATAGATGGGGTCAGGTATCAGCCATCTCACATCTAAAACCCAGAATAAAACCATATCCAAAGTCAATGGGGGGGGGATATGAAGTGGAGTTGCAATGCTCACCTGTAGACAATTGATACAACAAATTTTGACAGAAGATTTGGGGATGAGAAGGGTTGCTGTGGAATTTGTGCCTTGGGTTCTGACTGACCGGGAAGAGTGTTAAGTGGAAACATACAATGCTTTAAAAGAAAAGTTTCAAAGAGATCCAGGCTTCTTACTAGGGTCATTACTGGTGACCAGATATATCCCATGACCCCAAAAGCAAACATCAATCAAACCAGTAACAGATGCCATCATCACCGTGCCCCCCAATAGCTTGTCAAGTGAAATCAAAGATCAAGACATCCCTCCTTCGTTTTTTTGATGTGAGGGGCATAGTGCATTTGAAGTTCATTCCACTTGTTCATTCCGTAGACTGTTCATCAGACTTTCTATTTAGAGGTCGGGAAGATATTGTATAACAGTGTGAGACAAAAAAGCCTGATTTGTGGCAGACAGGGGACTGGTTTTGCCACCACGACAATGCACCTGCTCATTGCAATGCAGCCATCTCATTGAGCTAGTTTATGGCAAAATATAGCATGTCTCTCTTGCCTTGTGCACCTTTCTTGCCCGACCTCACTTCACGCAACTTCTTTTGGCTTCTGCAAATGAAGAGGGACATAAAAGGACCGTGATTTGATGACATAGAACAGGTGACGAAAATTAGCAGAATGATGGAGGTGCTGTCAGCCATCTAAACGGATGTTTGAAAATGTTTTGAAGAGTGGACTTTCAGATTTGTCAAACATATTAAATGCAATGGAAAGGGCTTTGAAGGTAAAAAGGTTGTTTTGTTAAAAAAAAAATGAATACGTATCTTTGAAAAAGATTCCATTCTCGGGGGAGGGGGTGGAGAACGGTTGGGGGAGAGGGATACCCCCTAATAGTTACTGATAAGAAAATAAGTTATTCAAACTTTAAGAAAGCAAATACATTTTATGTGATTTCAGTGAATAGAAATATGACATGTTAACAGAAAAATGTGAAAATGAAACAAAAAGAAAGCCTACTCCAAACTAATTGCACTTACAAAGAAATATAAATATGATGAATATAATGTTAGAAAGCAAATGCAGAAGGATGTTATATGTCACAATAACATAGGATTTATTCTAGAACTCTGAGGAGAGTTTAATATTTCTTTTTTAGTGAAAAATATACATAACAAAGCATAAAACATCTCAATTTCTACAAGAACAATTCAGTAACATTGATGACTTATTCAAGCTGCAAAACTCTTTTCTCCTGAAGTTGAATCTTAACTTCAAAGGGTCAAGTGACATGCTTGACTGCTAATTAAACACAAAGTTCCGTAAGCAAAAATAATATCCATTTTCTCTGGCAAATACCTCTGACAAATAATAATAATAATCCTGGATTTCTATATATTTTTTTGTTTCCTATAAATAGGACCATACATTATTTGTCCTTTTGTGGCTGGGACTGATTTATTTCACTCAGAAGAATGTTTTCAAGGATCATCCTTATTGTGGAATGCATCAGGATTTCATTTCTCTTTATGGATAAGTAATATTCCATTGTGTGAACCATATTGTTTATTCATTGTGTAAGTGCTATATTGTTTACTCATTCATCTGTGGATGGACATTGCAGTTGTTTCCACTTTGGGTCTATTGTTAATACTTCTGCAATGGACATATTGGGCAAGTTTTGATTTGCATTTTTTTTACTTCTGGGTAAATAATATATTTTTTACATATTGTCGTCAAAAATTAAAGATCTCAGTCTTTTGAGATACATGCACCTGGATTTGAATTCTACATCTGCCACTTATTAGTAGTGTAATTTTGCACACTCTTTTAACATCTCCAACAAGCATTTTTCACATTTTTTCAAGAGAGCAGTTACAATTGTAATAGCAAACATGCAGTGAGGACTTACTGCATATTAAGTTTTGCATTTAATAAAGCCTAATCTTCAGCAACTTTTTTGGGTGAGATGATATATTAATTTCATATTACAAATGAAAGAAAACAATGTTTCAACTGTGTGTGCCATCTGACTCCTAAGACAATTTCAAGAGTCATAGGACATGAAAAATGCTTGATTCAATTCAGCTTGCATTTCTTTTTTCATAGTTTTGTTGACATAATTTATATATCATGAAATTCAACAATTCAATAATATTAAAAGGTGTTGTGCAATGACCACTACAATAAATTTCAGAACATTTTTCTGTTTCTCATACACATTGCTTTTAGTTCCCTATTTCTACCCCCCAATTTCTCCTGAATTGCCCTAAGGCAATTGTTAATCCTGTTGCTGCCACTATAGTTGTAACTACCCTGGATTTCATATGCAGAAAATGATACAAATCAAAAACAAGAAACAAACAACAGCAATGAAAAATACAAAACAGAAAAATCTAATTGAAAATATGAAAACCTAAAACAACTAAAATCAGTCAAAATTGTCATCAAATAATACCACATTTTAACCTCACTACAGCTGTCATAATTGACTTTACAATATGTATACATTTCTTCTTTAAGGGAGGAAAAATATCTTAATAAAAAAAGTGTTTCCTAATGATGATATAGACTACCATTTCAAGCCAACTCTGGAGCCAACACTATAAAAAACAGTAAAAAAAAAAAAAGGATGTTTGCAATTAAAATTGCAAATAGTATAAGTAAGATCTTCTTAAATTATTCTGCTTTTAAAATTCTTTCTAAGTGCCCACATAAACTAAATAAATTAGGAATAAGTAGAAAATAGATATGGCTACAAATACCTAGAATTACTTTCATAGTATATATCCATAAGGAATTCTGGCCTGAACTACAAAGAAGCAATCAACTATTCACTTTGGAGGAAATAGCTGCTGAAAATCTTATAGCACCAAACCATTGTCAGATTCGGAAGGCCTAATGAATGTAAGCAGAATCTTGTCAGAAATAGTGTCAGAAGATTCCCTCCCCCCCTCGCTCCAGGTTAGAAGGAACTTGAAATATGATTGAGGAGGAGCTAGGTGCCTTCTCAGAGTTGACCATAATGATGTGAATGGAGTAAAGCCTGCAGGAGTAAAGTCTTTGGGATTTTCAGTTGTTAATGGAGCATACCTTTAAAAGAGAAGAAGCAATTGCAAAACTAATTATCAAATTTGGAACCAAAAATGTTCTACTTCCACACCTTAGTTCTTCAGTATCTGGCAATAATTTGAGGCTATGCATAAGGTTTCAGAGGGAGAAGCCAATTCTTTCTGCATTGTCTATTCTTAGTCTGGAAGTTCAGCTTAACCCTGTTCAGATTGGGTCAACCTGTTAGCATTTGAAATCGCAGTGAGATAGTTTTCAGCATCACAGTAACACACAAGCTACCACCATCTGACAAACTGATAGACAAGGGGTGGCCACAAGAGCTAGTGATAAAGAAGTTGAAGAATTCTACTGATTTCTTCAATCAGAAATTGAACAAACATAAGCAAGATACATCAATACTTATTGGCAAGTGGAATGCAAAAGTTGGGAACAAAGAATAAGGAACAGTAGTTAAAAAATATGGTCACAGTGATAAAAACAAAACTGGAGATCACATGACAGAATTTTCTAGGAGCAACAACTTGTTCTAGCAAATATCTTTTCCCACAAAACAAAAAGACCATAAACGTGGATTTCTCTAGGTGGACTTCATAGAAAACAAATGGACTACATATGTGCGAAGATACTATGAAGAAGCTCAATATCAGCAGCTAAAACTAGACCAGAGGATTACTGTGGAACAGATCATCAGTTGCTTATATGCAAGTTCAGGATAAAGCTGAAGAAAATTAAAACATGTTCATAAGAACTAAAATATTATCTTGAATCTGTCTCACCTGAATTTTGAGAACATTTCAAGAACATATTGTCTACATTGAGTGCTAATGAGAGAAAACTTGATGTGCTGTGAGAGGACATCAAGAATATCATTCATGAATAAAGCAAAAGGACATTAGAAAGACAGAAAAGAAAGAAAAGATTAATGTGGATGTTAGAAGTCACTGACATTTGCTCTTAATTGTAGAGTAGGTAGAGCAAGTTGAAGAAATGAAGGTAAAGAGCTGACTAGAACAGCTCAAAGGGCAGCATAAGAATACAAAGAAAAATATGCAGGATAATTAAATGTATACAGACCTAGAATAAAAAAAGAAATAGCATGTCCAGCATATCTTAAACTGAAAGAATTCAAGTATAGAGTCAAGCCTCAAGTTGTCTCATGGGAGTGAGTTGCACTGGGCCATTTGTACTGCTTTACAGACTAATTGTTTATTTCTTAAGTTATCTATTATCTATCTATATAAAATTATTAGAGTTCTGTTTTTTCCTCCTGATAACATGTCCAAAGTATTGAGACAAATTTCCCTTATCTTAGAAGGAGAATTCTAAGTATCATTTTTTCAGGACGCAATGTCTTTTTTCGGAAAAATCCATGATATATCCAATCTTGCTTTCTAACATTGTAACTGAAATAAATTGCAAATGCTTCTCTAGTCTTTCTCATTCACTGTCCAGCTTTTCTGGACACCTGAGAATTATTGGAAATAGCCTGTCTTGAGTCACTTTAATTCTTAAAGTGAAAGATTGGCTTTGTAGCATTTCGAAGAGATCTTTTGCATCAAATTTGTCCAATGCAAAATATTGTTTGATTTCTTGACTACCACTTCCATGGGAATCACTTGTGGAATCAAGTAAAATGAAATGCTTTAAGCTGCCATCTTTTCATCATTTATGATGGTGTTTTTTATTGGTCCGGTTGTGAAAATTGTTTTCTTTATGTTGAGAAGTATCCCACACTCCACTGCGTTGCTATTGATTTTTTTAATCTATAAGTGCTTCAAGTCTTCTCCACCTTCAGCAAGCAAGATTGTGTCATCTATCACAGGTTAATGATCTCTTCAACTCTAATAATATTTTTCTTCATACAGTCTAGCTTGTTAGATTATTTTCTTATTGTTCAGCATACAGATTGAATAAGTAAGGGGAAAGGATGCAGTCCTTATACAAATGATTTAAACTCCGATTTATTTTTAATAGTTTTATTGGCACAAAGTCCACATACCTTGTAACTCAATAGTTCATATCAAGAATCATTAAACAACCATCACCACCATCAAATTTAGAATACTTTATTCTTTCTTGTACGCCTTGTTATTAGTTTCCCATTTCCCCCTAACCTCCCTACTATATCTCCAAGAAAATATTAATGCAGTTACTGTATCTATAGATTTATCCATCCTGAATTTCATGTACAGAGAAGTATACAAAAAGTTTTAAATGGCATAAAAATCACAAAATAACATGGAAAACAACCTTAATAAAAAAGAAAGTAGAAAATATTTACAAAACTTAGAATGACTTTAAAATTGGTCAAAATGGAGATCAATTGATAAGGTATTAAATTTTAATGTACAATAGTGATATTTTCCATAAAAGGAATAAGAGGAGGGGAAATACATGTAGATTAAGCTTCTAGTCTATTTGCTCTGGCCATCTACCAGGGATGTGAGTAGTCTTTCTAATGTATAGGATGCAGTGCAAAGTGAATTTAAATCTGACTTTAAATTAGAATATTTTCTGATTTTAAGGCAGACAATATCCCTATTTATGCTCCAAAAACTATGTCTTGGTTTGTGCACAGAGTATGAGCCAATTAAGTGTTTTGGAATTTATTTTCCCCTCATTTTATCTATAATTTATTATGACCCAGAGAAACACATGCATTTTTGCAGTGCAGTCAATAAAATTCAAATAAACATTTTATGGCCTCTTCTGCTTTCAACTAAGATCCAGCTGACACCCCAAATCTTTTATTTAATGTCCCGTTCTGAATAAGGCTTGAATCTCTGACAGTTATTAGTTGACGTACCCTTACAATATTTTAAAGTTATCTTCAGCATAATTTTACTTGCCTGTGATATCAATTATATATTTAATTTTTTTTTTATTTCACTGAATCACCATGCCATTTCCTCCTGCTCTCTTTTGCTATAATCAATTAAACCTTTTATCGACCACTAGTTCTTATAATTTCTGCCATCCTTGCCTCTACGGAGAACTCTAGCCTTACTGTTTCCAATACTGATCAATCTGTCCTTTTACAGTTCATGGAACTTTCACCATTCTTCCCCGCCCCACAATTTAAATGCATCCATTCTTCTGTTGCAATAGAGAAAACCGGAGCTTGCGTCAGCTTCACCTTCATGTTCAAAGTAGCATCTCTGCTCTCCAACTACATTTTGTGCAGCTGATTTGTCTAATGCAATATATCTTTTGATCTTCACTGCCTGTGAGTCCAAGTAAAACAAAATCCTTGACAACTGCAACCTTTTCTCCAGTTATCATGATGTTACATATTAGTTCAGTAGTGAGTATTTGAGGCTACCTTACACTGTGTTGTAATCTTAGGCCCTAAGAGGTCAGGGACCATAGGCAGGTCAGATCACAGACTTCTGGTTAAAGAAATGAATGAATCAAGGTTAATTCATAAGCCAGCAAAGTGCTGAAGACTCTCAGTATCAGCAGGCTGCTAGCACAAATCCCGAGAACTAGAGATTAGATAATAAACCAGATGAAAGATTCCGGAAAAAGGAAAAAGCAGGCAAGTTTTTCAACAATGTCTGTTTATATTGGAAACAGGCCATATCCCCAAGGAGTTCTCATCATGGGGGATTAGTAGGTCTTAACTGCCAAACCACTGAGCTTCTTGGCCCAGCCACACTGACATAAAGCCTTGACTCATATAACTTGGACACCTTGTTTATATGATTAGCAAATTACCCATGTCCTGATGTGTTACAAGCAAATTATTTGCATAGACTCACCCAACATTTTGATTAGAGATATAAGACTGTCTAGAAGAGCCATATTAAGGCATTCATTACACGACGAGCATATATACAGATTTATCCCAGGACGTGGACCAGGTAGCTGCTTCCAAATTTCTTAGTATGGATAAGTTGTATCCATTTGTTTAAAGTTCTTAAGTGGAGTTCATCAATATCTGGTGCGTTGTTTTTGTCAGTTTTTCTACAGCAGCCTGGACTTTTTCCATTGGGGTCATTGCTACCTCCTGAAATGACTCTCAACCAGATCTTGGGACAGTGATTTTTTTTTATTTCTTCCATATTAGTTTTATCCTTCTTACTTTGTTCAATTTTTTGCCCACACAATCTTTTCAATATTGAAACTTTTTTTTTTGGGGGGGGGGTGGCATCACTGCCCTCTGGTGGTTGTGGGAGCAGCGTTGCTGCTGCTGGATTTGCACCGCCAAGCCAATGGACTGCAGTCCCGCACTCAACCACTACACCACCGGGGCTCAGCCAATATTGAAACTTTAGGTTTTAATTTTTTCTTCCATTCTTTCAGTTTGATAAGTGCTTAATTGAGTTTCCTCTGACATCTATGCTAGTCTTTTCCCTTCCTTTTGGTAACATTTTGCTTTCTTCATACATGATACCCTTTATGTCATCACATAACTCATCTGCTTTTTGATCATTAGTGTCTAATGTGTCCGGTTGCTTTTTCAATTGCCTCTAAAATCAAATGTGGAATACATGTCTAGAAAATAGGATTATATTCAAATTCACTGGTATAAAGGAGAGGCAAAATAGAATGTGAGTGTGTTAGATCAGTTTGACTAGAGAAAAAAATCCAGAGACATTCATTTGTTTATATGAGAGAGCTTTATAGCAGGAAGTATGCACTAATCAAATAATAACATATCCCATCTTGGTCCAGATCAAGTCCATAAATTCAATAGCATCCTATAAGTCTGATATTAGTCCATGAATTTCTCTTTAGACTCAAACAGCACATGCAATGATGCCAAATGCAGGAAGATCAAAGGCCAGTGGATGGAAAGGCCTGTCGACCCAATGGTGGGGGAAGCATCCTCGGGGCTCTGGCTGGCATCTGCATGGCTCCATGTGGCTTGTCAGCAGGAATGTGAAACAGAAAGTGTGTGTGGCCCACCTATTCTGAAAGAAGAATCAAGAGACCAGAAGTTCCCAAAATCCTCGTGAGAACATACTCACAAGGTGGGTTCGTCAAGCTGACCTGATTAATAGGTTATGGCACTCCTTCATTCTTTTATCAAGCGAAATCGTGCAACTACCACAGTGAGCAAAGATTGATTAATAAACCCAGTCATGTGTCATTTTGACATATGGTAGAGTGTTCCTCATATTATATCTTAGAAGAGAGGCTGCTTTTATTATCATTCATTCATTCATTCTTTCTTTACCAGCTTTATCCCATACCATCTCTTAGGGCATTCGTTTTTAACATATATAAAGAAAATAATGTATACTCATTTTCGCCCAGAAATTGCTCTTTTGGTAACTTACTTTAAAATAGAAAACAGAGAATGCTCACACAACACATGGTTTTTGGTAGTTAATAGTGGAAACATATAAAAAGTAGTTGATTAGATACATTAGAATCTATCCATACAATATAAAGTATTGTCATAATTAGTGACATAGTAGCAATAAGTGTAATGACTTAAAAGAATGCTTATAGTATAGTAAGTAAAAAACTCAGGGCACAAAAGCATAGGTCTAGTATTTCCATCTTCTCTTTTGCTTCTCTGCATTTTCTAACATCCCATAAGTCTGTACTACTTTTTAATCATGCATTTTTTAAAAGTATGCATATAATAACATAATTTTATTTCCACTTTTCTAGTAGATCCATAAGCGAATATTGCTTTATTTACTTCTGGATTTAGGTATGTGGATGGTCAACACCTGTTGGTAAATCCTCAAAATAAGTTTTACTAGCATTTAATTATTTGTCTCAAGGGATAAAAGCAAGCTAATTATAAGCACTACCTAAATTAAAATTAGACTTAGCAGTGTTTAACTGATCAAATCTATTTGGAGCTTGTGTCTCCTGTGATGAGATTCAAATGTAAGTTTCCTACATCAGCAATTTACTGATTAACCAATTAGAAGTTTTTTAGAATCAACTATAGCAAAATAAGAGGAGTGATTGGAAATGTTGATTAATGTATGACTTATCTCCAGAAATAATTATTCTTTATTTTCATGTACCCCTTCTGGCAGTACTGTAAAGAACCTCTGAAATGCAAATCTAAAGTTACACCACTGTTTCACAGTCTTGGTGCTGTTTCCATGCCCAATTTTTATTGCATTGTCAGACGAGAGAGAGCAGCACTGTCTGAGAACATTGTGAACTTGCTCTGTTAGCCTTTGGAGAGCATTTTGTGCTGCAGACACCATTTATAGGGTTTTCTTTTGTAACTCTTGGTTTAGTTCATTTTCAAACCACAAAGAAGAAGGAATTTTTAGTAATAATGCAATGTAAGTGGCCAGCCTTATGTTCTCTATTTCAATACGGTAGGAACTAGGCGTAGGTCAGGCCAGCCTCGTACTTGGATCTCTCAAATGTCTTGAACTGCTACTCAGATGTGTTGGGTTTGGCACAACCTACAAGACCCTGGGCCAGGCACTGTTTCCTTTTTGATTTTTAAGCCCCTGTGTATTTCAAGGGAAACTTAATCCATATGTTTCTGATTCATTTACACTTAACTCATCAAAATGTTGTCTTGAAGGAGCTATTTGATATCCAACAAATCTTTGGAGTCCTTTTCTAGAGGACTTTGAAAATCTTTATTTTGATCCCCATAGAGCAGAAATTTAGAAAGTTACTCTTTTAGGATGTGCATGTGTGTGTGTATGTGTGTGTTTCAATAAGCAGATTCAGTTACCCCAAGGCATGCCTTCAATCTAAAACTAACAAGTAGGATGTCAGCCTAGATTTTGGAACATGGGCTAATGTACTGTCCTATGTGCTAATTAGAGCTGCTAGGAGAAGGGCGTTCTCACTCAGATCTAAACTAGTCCCAATTCCATGAAAATGCTCACCATCTGTTAACAATATAGGGGCTAGATGAGGCTGACAGTCATTGCCTTGATTCCTGGATCCCAATCAACCCATTGAAGTATTTAAAATGCTTTTATTGTTACCACTGTTTACCTATAATGTTATTGGTTAGAAAAATTATATTGTAGCTTTAAAGAAGAATGAAGTATATATTCCAGGGGTGGATAATATCTTGTCAATATCCCGGGTGAAGGCTGCTTAACCAGTTTAATTTATACCCTAGAATCAACCAGATTGTTGGCTTGAAAATCTTTCATTAAACCCTTTCACTGTTCATGGAAGTGGTTCATTTTTCCTTTCTCTAAAAATATACAGTATGACAAGTTGAGATGGTATTTTCTGCCATTCAAATCAGGAAAGCTGATGTCGGAAGGGAAAAATCACTACGTTATTGAGTATCTTCTAAGTGACAAGCACTTTACATATTTTTTCACTCAATATTCAACAAGATTGTGTTAAGCTCTCACTAAATCCCAGGGTGGTCAGTATTGTAACACGCTGGGGGTAGGGGTGGGGGTGGATGTTAACAAAATAAAAGGAATCTTATGTGTCAAAGGCTAATGAAATTGAAAAATTTCTGATAATTCCCAGAGAAATGAAAGGTAAAGAGTGATGTCACCTGGAAATGATAACTATAATCACTATAAATAACTGAATACTAATAATACTGTTCTATGAAGAACTGACGACATAGTGGCTTTTGTGCTGTGTCGCTGGCTACAAGGTTAGCAGTACATACCTGCTAGCCAAGCCCTGGGGAGAAGATGAGGCATTTTGCTTTCATAGAGATTTACAGTCTTCAGGGCTGTTCCCAATCCCAACTCTGTAGACATTCCCGCCTCACCGCCCTCCCCCCCCCCATCAACCCCCAAGAATGCACTTCAGAGGACAGCACTGGGGCTATAGCTTTGGGAGAGTGACATCTCTGATTAGAGCACATGGGAGAAATGAAAAGAGATGGAGAGGGAGGGGAGGACATCCGGGCACACGAAGCCCCTAGGACCATATTATTACTCAGGGCATACAACTCATAGAGAGGACTATAAGGCTGGGTCCCACCACAAGACATGATGTCCTTCACTAAACCATAGTGGCTGTGGGATACAACATGTGGAAACAAAGTGTGGAAATTGTGTACAATCTGACCCATCACACTGTTGTGGAGCACTAAAGGCATGCAACAGAGCAGCAAGGGGAACAAAGTGATGAAATCCCTGGGAAACACCAAAAACAGATTTTGGAGACAGTGTGGTACCCCATCACACTCAGCTGGAAACACTCATAAAGGCCAACAAACAGACCTTGAATTAATTAAAGGCTGTTCCATTTTTGTCAGTGGCTTTCTTATTGTTGTTATTGTTATTGTTTTATTGGTCTTAACTTCCTTTGTTTTGTTTGGGTTTTCCCTGGTTTTTGAACTTACTAATGTACTTGTATGTCTATTAGATAAAATAAGCAGGATAAATAATTCAGAGATGGAATGAATGGGACCAATGGTTCCAGGGGGAGGTGGGAGAAGAAAGGGGTGTAGGATAACCAACCCAGGGACAAGGGAACAACAAGTGAACTAAACTCAATGGATGGAAGGACATAGGATGCCTAGTGGAGTTTAATCAAGGACAATGGAGCAGTGAGGAATTACTAAACTGAATGAAGGCTGAACATATGGTGGGGCAAGAGGAAAGTAAAAGGAAATAGAGGAAAGGACCAGGAGACAAAGGACATGTAGAGAGGTCTAAGTACAGTTTTATATATATATATATATATATATATATATATATATATATATGTAAATATTTATATAACAAGAGGGAAATAGAAATATGTACTCATATCTCTATGTAACTAATTAAGATTGCAGATGGACATTGAGCCTTGATTCAAGTATTCCCTCAATGCAAGAACACTGTTCTAATAATCCGGCATTCTGTGATGCTCACTTCCCAATATGATTGCTGAAAATAAAATGGGTGCATAAGCAAATGTGAAGAAAGTTAATGGTGTCTGGCTATTAAAAGATATTGTGTCTGGGGTCTTAAAGGCTTGAAGGAAAATAAGATCAGAAGCAACAAATTCCACATGGAAGAAGCACACTGGTCTGTGTGATCATGAAATGTCAATAGGATCAGGTATTAGGCATCTAAGAACCAGAAAAATTATCATATCCAATGTGAATGTTGTGGTGGCGGGGGGTTTTGGGGGCATGGAGTGGATACACAAAGTCCGTTTGTAGACAATTGAACATCCTCTCACAAAGGAGTTACAGGGAAGAGAGGAGCGAGTCACTGCATACAGAATAGAACCAATGAAACACACAATTTCCCTCTAGTTCTTTGGTGCTTCCTTCTTCCCACTGTCATGACCTCAATTCTACCTTACAAATTGGATTAGACCAGAACATGCACATTGAGAGTAGAGATACCAGAAGGAATAGAAGAGGATAGGGGAAGAAAGGGGTAATTGAACACAAGGATCAATTTACAACCTCCTCTCAGGGGAAAAATCAAGGGAAAAGTGGGTGAGGGGCAACAGTAGATGATGTGAAATATGAAACATAATAATCCATAACTTATCAAGAGTTCATGAATGAGCACAGGTGGGGGAGGTAAGAAGAAGTTGATATCAGAGGCTCAAGTGCAAAGAAAATACTTTGAAAATGATGATGACAGCATATCTGCAAATGGACATGACACAGTGTATGAATGCATTGATTGTGATGAGATATAAGAATCCCCAAAAAAAGTACCACATATCTTCATAGGTAAACCAAGTTCTTCAGCACATTTTAAATGTAGTTTTGTGGTAAAATTAGATGCCTTGGCTGATATTCAGGACGACTTAAATTTGAGTATATATGGTATTTAATGATAATTTTTAAAAATGATCTGCAGTCTTAGAAACCCCAAGAACAGGTTTGCTCTGTCCTTCCGGGTCACTATCAGACTGCAGTAGTTATTTTGTTGTTGTTGTTGTTGCTGTTGTTGTTTTGCTTTGTTTTTAACCTTGTATTAGTTTGTCTGATCATAAAGCTCTGAAACTTTTCCCTTTATATCGTGTTGCCTTGTACTCAATTCACCTTAAAATATTTTTTTTCACTTGAAAGCATGAATTCAAACCAAAAAATGGGCTGGTAAACTCACTCTCCCCTTTGTTGCCAGTTTGAAAATGTCACAAAATAAAAGATCTGTTGCAAACATTTTCTTCCTTTGCTTTCACTTAACTAACTAGTTTGCCAAGACTTCAAGCTGGTCTAGCATAGCCCTTTTCAAGACTCTTTCTTTCTGTGGCTGTTAGTCATTTGTCTGGTGTCCTCGGTCACCCATGTTTGGATTGGGAGGTATCTTTTCCGGGTGATTTCATTTTACTTTCCTATCACTGGAGCACACAACTTTCCAGTATCCCTCAAACACTGCACAGTGGGTGAGTTTGGAGACCTCATGGAGGTTATTAAATAGCACAGACAGAATTCCATCTTTTCAGTATGGGGTAGGGAAAGGGAAACTTGTAAGGGGAAAATAGGAAAACTAGATACCTGAGCAAGGCTGATGACAAGTTCTGGGGAAGAGCCAAACATTTCATCCCCTCTACTCTTAAGTAAGACTGGAGTGCCTTGACATATTCCTGGCAGAGCTCAGAGAACCTTCCCCCCCTACCTTGACATGCTTATGTGAAAATAAATGCAAGCATTGCCCAAGTATAATAATCACAGAGTTCTGTGTAATGATGAAAATTGCCTGTAACTATCTGACAGCTGATTTAAGCTCCATTTGAAGTGGTATGAAAACCCACATATTCCATGAATTTACCCTTGCATCAGAGTCTCCTAGAGTAAAAGTTATTTCCTAGTTACAAACAAGTACTTTTGGAAACTCTTTTAACCACTTCAGGGCCCAGATACGAATGCGTTAACTGGATAAATGGCATTCTGGAGACTACTGTGAATGGCACCAATAGACATTACTCTATTGCTTCCCATTTTATTTTAAGGTCACGAACACAGTCAATAATAAAGATTGCTGTTGCTGGTAGATGCTAAGGAGCCTGTTTTGACCCACTGTGTCTCTCTGCTCAACAGAACAAAACATTACCCAGTCCTGTGCCATCCGTGCAACTGTGTTTGTGTTTAAGCACATTGTTGCCACTGCTACATTACCCCATATCCTTAAGGGCCTTCCACTTTTTCACTTCTAAATAAAGATTGAGACTTCTCTTTAAACACATTTGACAGTCGGAAAGGGAATCCTGATGGCATTGTGGTTGGGCTGTGATCTGCAAGGTCGACAGTTCAAAACCACCAGTGACTCCTTGAGAGAAAGATGGAACTTTCTACTTCCCTAAAAGCTAGTCTCAGAAACTCACAGGCGCAGTTCTGCTCTATCCAATAGAGTCAGTATGAATCAGCAATAAGATGATAAGACTTGATAGCAATAAGATGATGGTAGGAAGGTGTCAAATGCAGCCTTTTTCGCTACTCGAGAGTACTTGGGCGTTCACCTTCGATATAGGAGCATTGATTGGGACCCACTTACTGCGTTGGCATCTCTCACATGGAAACCCTTTCTAAGAAGGTTTCAGAAGAAGACTGGAGGAAATTGTTCTTTGTCTTGCTCCATTTTGCAAATATTCATTGTTGCCACATTTCTTCCTCTTTTGTGTGATCTAACTGTATAAATATTTAACGCATCATTCTAAAGCTTCTCTGGGGCCTACTAAAACCTTTTATTCTTAAGGTCTTTGATCTCCCTTGCCGAAGAACAGTAGCAATCATCTCCTCCAGTTATTTCACTCCCAAACCCAAAATTCACTCTCCTTGAGTTGACATGTGGTCACACAGTAACCTATTGCACCCTCTGAGTGTCTGAGATTATAGCTATTTGGGAAAGTAGAAAGTCCTGACTGTCTCCCTAAGAGCAACAGATGTTTTCAAACTGCTGACCTTGAAAATCAGAGCCCAACATGTAACCATTACGCCAACAATTAATTTCACTCAAGCTTCATGAAAGATCAAGATATTAAGTATAGTCATTGTTTTGCATTCTGCAACCCCATCCCACTACAGTCTGTCTTCAACTCTCAACTTGCTCAAATTTGTGCTTGCTAAGGTCACAATGTGCATTATCAATTGAATCTATAAAAAAAAAGTTGTCTAAGTCTTAACCTGCGAACAGGATGCTATTTGGCAATAGAGTCTTTGAAGATGTTATGAAAGAGGTTAACATGAGGTCATACTTTAAAAAGATGAGCCCTAATCCTATGTGATTGGTAAAAAATGAGACAAAGGGTGGGTGCCACATGTCCCTGCCATTTTCATGCAAGGAATAACTGAAGCTACCACAGGCTAGGAGAGAGGCATAGACTAGATGCCCCTGCAAAGTCTTAGGAGGAATCCACATAGTTGGCACTATGCTCTCAGCCCTTCTGCCTGTGAAGTAATTTGTAGTTTTGAAGCCATCTCCTTCGTAGATGGAACCCTAGTAAATGAATACATCAAAGAATATTTTTCTCATTTCTAGTATGCTTGGAGTCCTTGAGGCACACAAATCTCTGGCCAGTCCCTTTGAAAAATATCATCTTCTGCTGTTCATGTCATGTGTATTCTTTCTGTCTTTCTCATTTGTATCTTCTAGCCACCCTTCCCCAGTCTCTTCTGTGGATTTGCATCCAGGCACTAAGGGATGTTTCAGCCATTGGAATATTTCATAATCACCTGGATGCTAGGACAACATGGGAAGTCTCAGGAGGAATCAACATCCATGGCACTATGACCTCAGCCCCTCTGTCTATAAAATAATTTATATGTATATATAGAAATAATTTATATTTTTAAAGTCATCTATTTTGTAGATGCAACCCTAGTAGAGGAATACACCCAAAATTATAGACTGCTCAACCCTTCCTCAGACATGTTCTTGGTAGGTCTGAATCTAAGTGTGATCTATACAATCCAATGCATATTCAGAAAGCATAAATATGCTCACACTATGTTGGAAGCTTGCCTGGAACTGTGCTTTTAAAGCAAGCACTCCAGTTGATTGTGCTGCTAGTCCTCTGAGACCTACATTTGAAGACTCTCTGCCTTCAAAACGGATACTCCTAGAATTGTCAACTTTAATCCTTGGTTTCCTTAGGGACAGCTGTCTTTACACCCTTAGTTTGATGACCTATCCACCCACTGATTACTCCCCAGTCTTCATTTCCAACACAGAAGTCTCTCAATTGATTAAATAGCAGTAGCTTATGTGTCACAGTTACAATGATCCTCAGAGATAGATCTCCCTCAGCTCTTCAGATTCCTTGCCATCAGTGTAGGGATTGGATTATTTGGATTGAGAGAAGCAAGCTAAATTTTTATTATGGTAAATTTCAGTTATTTCCTGAAACATCTATTTAGAGATTTCAAAAAACTAGTTGGAAAAAAAATAGAAAGTAGTTGAGATTATGAATGTGAGACAGAGAAGGGGAGACAGAGATAGAGAGAAAGAGCCTTCTGCATGGAAAACCCAGTATATGATTGCTATGAGGTGGAATTGACTGGATGGCAGTAGATTGGGTGTCGTGGTTACAAGGGTTCTTTTGGATATTATATTTCTGTCCTTCAGATGAATTGTTATTTTTTCCTTTTTGGGGGGCGTCACTGCCCTCTGGTGGGAGTAGGAGACCCAGGCTTGCTCTTGGAGAACTGTTGTTGGATTTGAACTGCCAACCCAGTGGGCCGCAGTCCCACACTCAACCACTATGCCACCGGAGCTCAGGCCCGAATCGTTATTTTTAGTCATCAGTGTGACAATTGCTATGTAGGCCTGCAATCAGATTGAATTTTTAGGTTGAGAGAAAGGAGAAATAATTTTATGTCCTCTTAGCTGCATGACCTACTGCCATTGACTCGATTCCACCTCACCGCAATCCTATCAAGAATGTCTGAGGCCACAAGTGTTCATCAGGGCAACTGGCCACATGCTTCATTTTCAAAGTGTCTGGTAAGTTTGAACCAACAACTTCATGATTAGCAGTTCAAAGTTTGTACAACAGCAATCCTAGAGTCCCCTAGTTCCATCAATATTCCTTCAGGGACTGAGCCTGGAACGATCATCTAAACAAAAGTTTCTGACCATTTAAGGCCCATGTAACAAAAACTGAACTCAAATGCCAGAAAAGACTGCTCCAAACCATAAGACTTGATTACGGTGATGAAGGAAAAGGCCAACAGGGCAAGAGCCAGCCTTGGCAGCTAAATGGCCCTAACGTCACCAAAATTCATCATGAGTCTTTGACCAACTCCCACCCAATCCAGAGCCTCAGTCTAACTTGTTTCAAAGAACTACAGTGTTAGCTATATAGAAGATTCAGAAACTCATGTGAATGAGCTGTACCACAGAATAGGCTAAGATGATTTCTGAGTCAATGATTGGGTGTGATTCTGTGGTACTTGACAAGAGTAGTCTGAGCAAGTCAGTGCTCCTTTCCTCACATGTAAAACAGTCTGGAGCTTTAACTGTGGGGAAAACTCCAAAAAGTTCAGGGAAAAATGAAAAAATAGTGTGGTTTTCTCATGTTCTCATAAAAGTCTCCCTCTTTTATGAAATGTATGGTAGGATTCAGCAGGACCCACTGGTTCCGCACAATCGTCACCTATTTCTTTTTTAATTTTTTTGCTGATTTTAGTGAAATGGTTATTAAAGTGGCACTTCTAATCAGGGTTCTCTCCAAGGTGGGTAGCTGGGCAGCCTCCCAATGTGGAAATGACAAATTTCCATTCTTTGCTCTTTTTTTAAAAAACATTTATCTGTGAAACAGTATATTCTAATACTCCATAGCAATCTTCATTCCATCTATCAGTAGTAAAAATTAGGCTGAATTATGCTTCTGTATATTTAATCTTTCATGAAACTCTGTATACTTTTGAGGAACTCTTTCATTTTTACTTCCTTGTGTTTGTCACTTCAGTAAACAAACATAGAATGTAAAGAGAACAAGTGTCAAACAACCAGAGGGTGACACACTGTTATTTGTGTCAGTTTTTGTGTTATGCCCTGATTTCCAAAAAGTGGTTATTACACAATTCCTGAAAGTGTTCAAAGTGCTAAAAATATTGTCAGAACAATTGCTGTAACTTCAGCAGAAGAAGAAAGGGATATTTCAAAGATGAATATCATAGGTCCAGAGAAGAGAAGTCACCTAACAGCTTCTAATATATCATGCACAATTACTATTGTCTAATTGGCCTACTTGTATAAGAATGGGATTCCAATGAAAGTACAGTTAAGGATGAATCACACAGCTGATGATGTTCAGAGAAAAGTGTGGAATATTGCCAGTAGCGATGACAATCAAGAACCAACATGGAAATAGCTTACATGACAGTTTTACTGCTTTATCAGATATTATTTAATATATTTTCATTAATATTTTAAAACTCTCTTATAATATAATGTAACTTTGCATGCCTCTTCTATGGTTCTTATTTAAGTACTAACTGCATAAAATAATAAACTATCTTTTGGTATTTATTCTTTGTACTTATAAAGTTGTCAGTAGGGCAGCAAACCTATTGTTATTTGAATCCTACTACTGAGTGTAAGAGAAGGATATGTTTTAAATAGTCTGCTTGTGAAGAGTAATAAAGCTAAGAAACTGGTGATTGGTATATGGCTATAAAGCAGAGGTGCATACAGTGGTAAGAGGATGCCTTGCAAAGCCTTTTAAAAAGAAATTACCTATGAAGTCCATTCCCTATCTGCCAGCTTGTTGTACTATGGTATCTTGAGTGCCGTGTGTTGTTTCTTTACTATTTTAAATACCAAAAGGATCACTAGCAATGGACAAGAGTTAGTGAAGCTTTCAGCTCAGATGCACAAGAAAAAAATCCTAGAGACCAGTTTCTGAAAATTAAACATTAAGATATTACTGATAACAACAACATCAAAATCTTACTGAGGAAGTAAGCAAATGTGTCTGACTGAGACAGTGTGTTGAGCTGCAAACCACCAGTCCCTATACAGGAGAAAGATGAGGCTTTGTACTCACGTAAAAAAGTACCCTACAGGAAACTTACAGAGGGAATTTCTACCCTGTCCCGTAGGGTAACGATGAGTCAGAATTGGCTTGATGACCAGTGAGTTCGGTTTGGGGTTTTGAGATGTAGTCAATTACTTCATGCTCTTGTAGCCATATTCCCTTTTGGGATAGATTGTGAATTCTATCTCTATGCCTGCAGTTATAATCCCATTTGGAGGTAACTCTCTATTACACTAGCCTACAGGATTAAGGTAGATGTATTCTGAATCTCTGCCTTAGTAGAGGGTGTGAATGAAGCTGAACTCTTTGTTTCCTTATGAGGATGATCTGTTGCAAGACAAAAACTATACTTACATCAAAGCCATTCCTGTGTGTGTGTGTGTGTGTGTGTGCGTGTGTGTGTGTGTGTGTGTCAGAGAGCTATCCTGGAAACTGGAAGAGAGGGAATTCCAGGACTATCCCTGAGGAACCACTATCATCAGTGATCCCTGCCTAAAGTGTTGGAGGCCCTGCCTAAAGTGTTGGAGGCCCGAACCAGAGACAGTGGCATCAAAATCATGGGACAGATCAAAGGAGCCACACCAAAATAGTTCAGAAGGGCTTCTCCCATGAGATCCGAGATCCTAAAAGAGGAAGACCAGTGGGTTTTGTAACCCAAAGAGACAGAGGCCAAGGAAACATGTGGATGAGAAACTGGGGGCTAAAGAGAAAGAAAATCAGCTGCCACCAAGGAGAGGTGCTGCTGTGCATCAAGAACTATATCCTTATATGGTGTAATGACTGCCCTTGTAAAGTCTCATAATTTTGAGTCTTGTCTTGGAGTCCTGTGTAACCTTTACAGTGTATCATCAAACCCTGCCAGAGGTAAAAATGCTGTGAGAACCACCATTGGTGTCAGAACAGGGTAATGAAAGACACGGAGGAGGCTGTTTGTGGGAATAAACCTTGGACAGACACAGCCATCAGATTTTCCCCTCCATAGTACAGCCAGAGGGGATCATGTGTGGATTTCTTATTTTAGACCCATTATTAGGAGGGATCGATTATTGGAGAAGAATGTCATGCGTGACGAGGTAGCGAATCATCAAGGGTTAGGGAGACCGTTGGTGAAATGGATTAGATCAGATCAATAGCGGTCACAATGGACTTGAACAGGAAGATGATGCAGATGGTGGCCAGCGGTTGCTCCAAGATAGTGAATCGGGGTGGTCTCACTGACAGCTATCCACCTAAGAGGGGCGATCTGAGCATCTTTGCTTCGTGAAAAGATGATGCTGTCAGTAGTATGGAGTAAAGTCGTGAGATCTCCAGTGAGTGAGTGGTCAGAGGGGTTCACATGAACGGAAATGGTGGCGTGAGCCAGTGACTGGGCAATGGAAATGAAGAATAATTACCCAAAGCTTCACAAAACATGAAGAGGGGCAATGAATGGGATCTGCTGGAAAATTCAAACAGGACACTTCAAATGAAAGCAATTTACATCATTGAAGATACTGAATATATGGGACAAGAAGAGGTTTTATTTTTTCAGATGGAGAGAAAGAAAGAAAACCAAAAACAGCTCTCTCTGAGACTTAAAAAAAGATAGAAAGTGTGGAAAATAAAATTGATAAAAAAATCTTTCAGAGGTTAAATTTGTAAAGATACAGCGGGGTGGGGGGAGGAAGCCAAAGGACTAATATTTTATGTATATGTCTAGTGACTCTAAGTCACTGTGACGCTAACAACTAGCGTAGAAAGAAGGAAGAGACAAAGATCACAAGTGGATGGCTTTAGCAAGCAGAAAGGTACTTTCTCACAGTTTAGGAAGTTGTAACTCTGAATTCAGTTTTTCTCTTCGTTCTAAAAGAAAGCCCCCGTCCTTTGTATCATCTGCTCCAGAGCATCTTCAGGTGGTATATAATATCGCATCTCTTCTACCAAGGCCCACGCATCTAGGCAATCTCACCCATATCGCAAAAAAAAAACTGATTCAAGACGTACTGCACACTAATCCTGCCTTAGGACCACAACGAAGAGATCAAGCTTCAGGATACACTTTTTGGGGGGAAAGAACATGCAATTCAATCCATAGCGTGAAGGGAAGAACATTGACGAAGGTGAGTTTTCAGGAATCAAATATGAATTTCAAAAGTGCGCATCAGAACCACACCAGGGGTTCCTAGGCATATCCAGAAGACCAGCGGTTAAGAATCTTAACACTGAGGAGGAGGCGGGATGAGAAAAAACGAGCCACACACAAAGAATCAGGGATCGAAAGGTGCCAGACCCTCCACTGTCACAGTGAACACTAGAAAGCATTGAGTCTGTGCTTCTAAAGGAGAAGAAAGAGTCCGTCCTTTGTAACATGACTTGACATTTTAAACTCAACACAGAAATTGTTTGAGAAAATATTTTTTTAAATATATGATCTGAAGCAATTATATTTTTGTTGACAATGGAGAACGTGGATGCCACAGATGTCCTCGGTAAGAGTTGTTTTTCAATGTTGAGGCTTAAGCAAGATTAGAGTGAGTAAAGAAATGAGTGGGCGGTGTGGAAATGTAGGCGACAATTACACACAAATGGGGGTTAATTAATTAACCACTATTTGCAATTGAGAATATTCTAACTCAGGTTGACCCTATGTGTGTCTGAAGAGAACTATGTCAGGTATTCCGTGACTGATTTTTCAGAAATAGATCACCCGGCCTTTCTTCTGAGACCTTTCTGGAAGAAATCAAACTTTCAACCTTACAGTTCACAGTCAAGCACTATTTGTACTACCATTAGCAACAGGTAAATAAAGATGGAGAAAGAAATACATCTAACGACTCAAGACAGGGATTTACAATATGCAGAGACCATGTCAAGTTTCCTGAGCTGTACCAAATATATATCAGACAAACTATATCTTTTGGTTTCCAGATAAGCTGTGGAGTGATACTTATGAAAAAGGTTAAAGATGTAGCAAGCTGAAGCAACTCTTGATTTTCAGGCTATAGAGGACATGAGTGACCAAAAATATTAAAAGGTAATTTATCTTGTAAAAGGTCACTTGTGGTTTAGGATGCATCACAGATTATGCCATATATTTATTTTCTGTTAAAATTAGCCTGTATTTTCTCATTGACTGAGGGTACATTGGTTGTCAAAAAGCTGCCAGAATAGAGAGAAATATATCTTTTGAAATATATGCTGTCAAATTCCCAAGTAATATCCTTAGGTTAAATCATTCCAGTAGTCTAACAAATCTAGTTTAGTTTTCCTCTCATAATACAATTTTCTACTACAGATTATGTCAATCATCTGAGCTGAAATAAGTTTAAGTTTGATTCCTTGGTCACAAAAGGAGCTATCTTTCAAATATTGTCACTAAATTGGCGAAAAAGGAGGAGGGACATGGTGGGAAGTGAGATGGAGGATGGGGGAACTGCAAGCGATACTCAGATCTCTTCAAATTCTCCCACACCAATGAGAAGTGTCCTGGATGGTAACAATGTCTGTCAAGTAAACTCATATGCATTCCAGAATGGAGGCTTTTTCCATGACTCAAAAACTTGTGCTACCTATAAAATTGTATCGGTATTTGATAGTCTTCCATTATCAATCTTTATTTCTGAATACGTTTCTCTTCAAAATGTATTCTTTCAAGAAAAAGATTAACTTTATCTATGTAACTATATCTTAGATCATCATACACATCTATACTCCATTATTAATTTATAATATCTATAGACTAGCACTCTAAATATTTTAATTGCAAAAGTGTGCACTTCAAACATTCATGGGGAAATGAAATTAAATGACCGTGATAATTTTCCATGAAAAAAAATCATAGGTGTTGATTGCACTTGTCACCTTCCTAGGGTATTTCAATAGGGAAAGACAACACGGAGATGTGGGAACTGCCAAGGCATGGCCTGGTTTTGACACTAGGATGAGTCTAGTATTGGTTGAATAGGATGTGAGCAGGAGAGACCATTATCTTAGAGCAGTACTCTCCAATAGCATTGAGGACTATTCCCAGGAAGGCAAGATGGGTGGTCATAACAAACTCAAAAGGCACGACAAGGAAGGACTCTGGCAGGCCTAAAAACCACGTTGCCATATTTACCCGCTGGCATCAACTGTTTCAAATAGCAATGTCTCTTGGACAATAATAGTTTCACGCCTGCTGTATTTATCAAGTCTCCCAAGTCACACATGCAATTCTCTAACCATCAGTGGTGGAGATGAGACTTCAAGGAAGATTCTTCTCCTAGACTCTGACGCTTTCATGTTTTTTGCTTTATTTCTTGCCAACGTAAGAGTGTAGATGTGTTAAAGATGACTGTCTCCCTAAAGCAATGTGACTCCATGTAAAAGAATTCAGTGTTCTCAGCCAAACCAAGGAGGTCATTAATTTATACCATAAAATGAACAGCCAGAGAACACAAGCAGTGGTTCTGCTCTGCTCAGAAGCTTCTTGTAAGTGTAAACAAAAACCTTGGTTGTTGCTGGCAACTGGTTGTTTTTCAGAATCTGACCAAGTTCTAGAATGGAAGCAATCAAGACAATGATGTCAATGTCCTCATCAGGTCTAAACATATTTCTAACTTGTTTCCACCCATCATTGGGCTCTATCTATATAATGTAGGATAACTTAATTTCTAAGAAAATAAGATTGCTCAGAGAACAAACAAGTTCAGAGACATGGATATCCTAACCAAGAAAAAATGAAGTATTCATCTATTTCTTCATTCTTTTTACTGTGCTGAAAAAGTCCACACTCTGGTGGTAACGTTTTATAATTACTCCTTACATTCTGTCTCTTGGTCTCACAAAGACCTTGCAGAGTTAGCAACATACTCATCACACTTTCAGGCCCATAAATATGTGGTTTCCCTCCCCCAGGGTCTCAGGCCTGATATTATTGCTGACAATGGAACCTATGTTACAGAAACTAAGGTGATGGCTAATTCACATTCATCATTAAAGAAAAAAGATTAAATATTCTTTGACATTTAAATAGAAATTATACGGTCAAACATTAAAAGTGAAGAGAAAGAATGAAAGATTCTTCAACATAGAGGTATCCTAGAAGGTAGTAACAACTTCAAGAGACACCAAAAAGGGCAACTTGTTGATACTGAATTAATTTAAGGTTTGTAGAGTCCCGCTGGTTACGTTTCTTCTTCTTGATAGTTGAAGTTTTTACGATGGTGGCATTTGTTTAGACACATGCAGGTAGTTGGTAGAAACATGTTGGAATTCTGCAGGTATATGAATAACAAACATATGGTACAGCAATATATTCCACTAAGTGATTTGTTTTGCCACCATCACCCACTGACGTCAAGTAGATTCTCAAGTATGTAAATTTTTCCAATATGATTCCAATTTATAGCTCTTTTCCCAGTATCTTATCCATCAAGGGTTTTTCTTTTTTCAGTCTAGATGGTAAACAATATGATTATTCTTTTTGGCAATCAGTCCTCAAGTTCCAAAGTTCTAAAAAAGATTATCATAGAGAAAGGAAGTCTGGACTGTTCCCGTTAGTTTTCTTCAAATACCTGACTGCTACAGTCTCATTTCCAAGGGCCGTGAGAAACAGACAGCAGCTCATTATCAAGAAGAAGGGACTGAGCCCTGGTGAGATAGTGGTTGTGTGTGGGACTGCGGCCCACAGGACTGACAGTTCAAATCCAGCAGCAGCTTTCCAGGAGCAAGGCTGGTCTTCCTACTCCCACCAGGGCAGTGATGCCACAAAAAAAGAAGAAGGAGGAGGAGGAGGAGAAAGGAAATTCAACTCTTAGGATTTGGCCTACATGGTGAAAAAGGCTACCCAAGGAAAAGATTGTCTAGATATGTTATTAAATGTCTTACACCTATAAGCATCCAAAGAGGATGTTGAAAGACCATCTACCATCTATGCCACAATTGTTTCCTTTGGGCCATTGGCTATCAAACTAAAAGTGCTTAAGAACTCATTGGATAGCTTGAATGGTTAGGCTTTACATCTCAGAGACTGCTTTATTGGTCTCAGAGTAGGCTCAGAAGAGTATCAGTACCACTGATCATTATATCTAATATATACATATATAATGTATACACACACATATATATGGAAAATATAAGGGTGTTGAAATAATTTTAAAACTCACAAACCCAAGATAATCATTAGCCTTCAGCATTTACTGGCCATCTTTTCATACATCACACATATATCTTGAATATAAAGAATTTTTATTTTTCTGTCCACCTCTCAACTCTTTTCCTAGTAATCACCAATATTCATTTGTCTTAATGTATTTGCACATTCATATTATGTAAGTAGGATCATAAAGATCATATAGAATTCTTCCTTTTAGGCTTATTTCACTAAGCATTTTTTTCATGGTCCATTCAAGTTATAACCCATGTCAGAAGTTAATTTCTCTTTACGACTGAACAATATTCCATTGTGCATATGCACCAGATGCTGTATATTCATCTATTGTTGCTGGATGTTTAGGCTGTTATCACCTTTGGGCTATTATACAACAAACACTATGCACATATATCTATTTTAGCCATTCCTAAACCCTATGTCTGTGGTTATATTCCCATTTAGTAATGGCTTTTATGTGCTATGTCAATGAGTAATCAGTAGTATAGAGTGTTATCTAATTGATCTCCTTTGAGAGATGATATAAGCATATTAAGCAGCAAGAAAAAATAGAGATGGAGAAATACAGATGCCATCCCACCCCAAGACATCCAAGGAATCCAAACAAGGACTTTCCCTCAGAATTGACAGAGAAAACTTTCCTTTATAGCTAGAACCAGAAATCTGGACTTAAAGTCTCCTGAGCTAAGAGAATACATATATTTGTTAAACCTATGGAGAGGTGCTATTGCTGTTATAGCAGCACTAGCTAAATGAGAAAAAAAATTGGTATTGGAAAGTGTAAGGATTTTCTAAAAAATACCTAAAACATGAAAGCGGTTTTGGATTTGGGTAATAGGTGGGAAGATGGAAGAATTTTTAAGGTGACTAAAAGTGAAAGCCTAGATTGCCTTGAAGAGGGGTCAAAGGGAATTCTGTGAAAACGTGAAGAACACAAAGGAACTATAATATCTCTTCTAATCTTAAACATTCATATGACACAATCAAGAGAATTTTGCTGGAATTTGAACACTAAATGTGTTGCTGGTGTGACTTCAAAAGGACACAATGCACATGAAATTGGACAAAGGAGGAAAGGCAATGTCTTTTACAGTGTTAAAGAACTTATCTGAATAATATTCAAATGTTTGATGGAAGGTAAAACTTGTCAGCAACAAATGTGTCTTTAGCTGCAGCTGTGGAGATTTCTAAGCAAGACCTTCAATGGACGTTGGGGTTTCTCCTTGCAGTTTACAGTACAATGCAAGAGCAACGAGATGAACCTAAAATAAGTTAAAACTTAAAAATTTGGCAAACTCTATCATATAAACGCAGAACAGATTATCTAAAATTTTCACTAACGATGTGGTTACAAAGCCTTTTGTTTAAAAGATTAAGCTCGCGACTCACAGATCTAACCAAATATCACACAAAAAAAGCTATCGACTTAAACTGACAAAGACAAGAGACAGGACACGAGGAAGGAATCCTGTCTGCCTCTTGTAAGTCTATAGGTTGGAGCCAGGTCAATGGAGCTAAACCTGTTTTTCTCCCAGAAAAAAAGTAGACAGCTACTCCTAGGGCATCAAAAGTGCTGGAAGGAACATGGTAGCAGGGCTTTCTCAGTTTTGAAGAATGGAACCCAGGTCTTTGAGATGATTCCAGACAGTGGCCCCATTGTGCCTCAAGACCCAGAGGATAAGACAGAGCTAAGGGATGAGGTTGTTCTGTTCAAGGCACAGAGAACAAAGCCTGTCAAGGCAGAGGAGGTAGGGACCATACTTAGAATTGTCTGAGTGGGGCTAGAAGACAAACTGAAGTTCAGGCCTAAGGATCCAGAAGGTGTGATCAACACCCAGAATCTGGAGGACGGAATGTTTTACCAGAGGAGCGTGGAGAAGAAAAAAATAGTTCTCAAGCCTTGAGAGCTAATATAATTTGTTTCCTCAGATTTGGGTTTACTTAGTGATTTCTATCCTGTTTTTCATTCTAATTTCTTCAACGGTAATGGGAATATCTATTTTGCGCTACCACTATTTTTTAGAAGGAGATAGTATATAGATTTTAAAGATCCAGACATTAAGAGGAGTTTTGCCTCAGAAATAATTTTTCTTATTTCACACATTCTTGATTTATAAGATGAATTAGAAGATGAAATTTTGGACTTCAAGGTGGTCTAAGACTTTGGGATGATGTCATGGAGTGGATGTACTCTGCACACACAAAGGGCCTGATTTGGGGCAGAAGGCAGAGCTGCAAATAGCAGAATGTTAAACATGGAGTTACACTCCTCAAAAAATATGTTTTCCATGTCTTAAAACCAAAAGCTATCATGATAGTTCTATTGGGGTATTTTCTTCTTTGCTATGTTAATGAGATGGAGTTCGTGCCAGGTGCATCTTCAGTCAATCCCCTTTGAGATATACATGGAGCAGACCGTGGGCAGAAAAACAAACAGCTATGGGAAGGATTGACGCTTCCCTGCAAGAAGACCTTCGATGAGACAAGGAATGACGTCCTTCGCCTCGAGCCAACAAACTGTTAAAGCCTTTTCCCGGAGCCCGCACCCTGCATGCAGACGTCTGGATTCCAGAGGTGTGAAGAATACATTTGTGTTTGTTAAAGGCAACCACTCGTGGCATTTTGTTGCAAGAATACTAAATCACGAAGATGTGGAGCATATACCTAGAAGTCAAATCTCTGGTATCTGTGTTTAAGTTTTTAAAGCACCTACAAACTGTTTTCCATAAATCTACACTATGTTGCATTCCCAACATCCCTAAGGCTGTTCTGATTTCTCCACCTACAATTTTTTACATGAATTAGTCATATCAGGAAAGTGTATTGCTATCAATGACAGTAATAAGTGTGGAGTTGTTTTATTTAACTCTTCCCCTTCCACCTTGAGGTAATAAGTGCCATCAGTGTTATCAAGATAATTCATAATTTTTATAAACATTTCCCCATGTTCAGGAAATCATATGAAAAATGCATGCATTACATAGAGCTATGTGATTTTGTCTGTGTATTTTTTCATCATTTTTATTGGGGACTCCTAGAACTCTTATCACAATTCATACACACATACTTACATTGTATCAAGCATATTCATACATGTGTTGCCATCATAATTTTCAAAACTTTTGCTTTCTACTAGAGCCCTTGGTATCAGCTCATTTTCCCCTTTCCTCCCCACTTCCTCCTTTCTCATGAACCCTTGATAATTTAGAAATTATTATTATTTTGTCATATCTTACACTATCCGACGTCTCCCTCACCCACTTTTCTGTTGTTCGTCTCCCCAGAATTATAGTATGCATTTACCAGCTTCTTATCACGACCTCTTTCTACACACACACATACACACACATACACTCACATAGACACACACACATACCTCTTTCATCATGTCAAATCATTTGTTTTTAATACATGTCTTTAAAGTGGCCTATGATGCTCAGCTATTTATTTATCCTCCTCTTTCTGAATTCTCACTTTGTAATTGTTGACACTATGTCTAATGCTGCAATTAATAATGTGTGTTGCCACTCTTTTTTAAGTTTTCCAGGTTGCTGGATGAGAAATTATAGTGTTACTTTGCTCAATTTTATTGCAGCTCAGAAAACTGGAAAATAAAGAAAATTTATCATTTTCTTTTGGAATGTTTATATATTGCCTATTAATTTATAAGTGTTCTTTGTATAATACAGCTATTTGTCCTTTGTCTGCCATGTGCTAAAGTTTTTTTTCTCAGTTTATAGTTTGTATTCTAGTGCTGTTTAATGGTGTCTTTGCACCATTTAAATATTTATTTGTGGTTCACTGTTTGTCATTTCTTTTATGTGTTTCTGAGTCTGGTCACTACAAAGGAGGAGCATTAATGGAGAAGACCCCCCCAACTGCCCTTTTCACCCTGAAACTTATAGTTTTAGCTTAAGGACGCCATCAAAACTTTTTCAATGTCTCAAATTCGCATGCTATGGAATGAGATTTTACTGTAAGGTGTTATATAGATAACTGAGAAGTCAAAAGAGAAGGTGGGCAACTCACAATAAGATGGCATGAGCTTCAAGACTCTAGCCCTCTGCCCTTATAACAGAATTTGATAGGTACTTGATCAGAGTTCCATAAAAGATTGTCCCCCAGAGACAGCAAAACATGACCACTACTAGGCATTGGGTTGATGGTATATTATTGAAGAATATCCATGACAAGAACTTCTCCTTTCCAACACCTTCTTCTGACTTACTGGTGCACACACACACACACACACACACACACAATTTTCATTTTGCTCTCAATGTCCAATGCTCATTTTAGAGAGTGTTTATCTCTAAGGGAAATTCTGATGTGAACAAGTCTAGCAAATGAAATCCTAGCTCTAATTTTTTTTAAGAAGTCTAGATGGTATTACTTGCCAGATTTTCCTTTTTGGTGAAAAATATGCAGGCCTTAATTGATTCCTGCAGAATCTCTTAAGCTGATGAAAAGGATATGTCTCAGTGAAAAGTATTTGTTGTCTGTTTGACATTCATGTGTATGCATACACACAGAGACCCATACTGCTCTCAGATTTTTGCAACCAGACTTCTTAGCTCACCCACTTACCAGACCAAGCATGAGTCATTAGCTTTCCAGACCCTTGCCCTTCACGATAATTGAGAGACCAGTTGGTCTCCTCCTTAGCAATCTAGTTAACCCATTCTTTAAGTGATCTGTTACTTTAACAAGTGCAATGAAATACAGAAAGCAAGGCCCATCTGCTAATACTATTTACTGGTTTGTCTTGAGAACCTGATTTTCCTCAATTTTGTCATAATGAAGTATAAATTTGGCTATGGGGACATGCACTGTATGAAAGCCTTATAAACACTACCCCCGGTCATGGCACTTTTACCTAAGGCTATCTCTGTTTATTTAAACATGTGTTCCCTACCAGGGAATAAACTTAGCACCATGAAGTTGATAATGAGAGCAAAGAATGCCTTGGATGAGTGGTGGTTTCAGGTACTGCAATGTTTTAATCCCTAGATCTGCGATAATGAAAAAAAACACAGTGGGTGGTTTCAAAGGGAAGAAATTCACATTCTTAATGTCTGGAGACAAAAAGTTTAAAGCAAGGTCTCAGCCATGTCCTTTCTTTTCTGCTGGCTAGGCATTCCTTGACTGGTTACAGACACATCTGCCCCCACTGTTCTGGGACACCCAGTTTTCCTTGCATTTGGTTTACTCTCTTTCTGTGTCAATCCCCCTCTTTCATAAGACAACACTCAGAAGGGATTACCGCAAGGACCCATTCCCCTCCAGTGTTATTTACCTAATAAGACCTTCAGAGAAAGACTTTATTTTTACAAATAAGGCCACACTTACAGGTACAAAGCTTAGGACTTCGAAATACATTTCAAATAACACTTAATATTTGCGTTCCTGAATTCGTGGTTAGCCTGGATGTTGCTATTATGTGAGCTAAGTTAGTTCCAACACATTGGAACCCTATGTAAAACAGAATGAAATGTAGATTTCCTGCTTCATTTGCACCCATGGTTGCGATCACTGTGCCCAGCTCTCATTGAAGGTCTTCCTCTTGTTTGATGACCTTGTTCACCAAGTAAGAGGTTTTTTACCAGGAACTTTACCAGGAACCTCCTCATAACAAAGTATGTGAGAAAAAGTCCAACCATTCTCATTTCTGGTACACAGTCTCCCAGTGTTTTTTTCAGTGCAGGCATACTGGTTCTCCTGGCAGTCTATGCTGTAGTCGATATCCTTTGCCAGCATCAGAATTCAGATGCATCAATTCTTCTTTAAACTTCCTGATGTCCCCACTTTCTCAGGGGTATGAGACAGTTGAAAATCCCCTTGAGTCGAGGGCAACTCAGTTCTCAAGCTGGCAGATTCTAAGGTCTTTTATAGCAGATTTGCCTAGTGCAATACATTATTGGATTTCTTGACTGTAACCCCATGAGGGTTGATTGTGGAAGCAAAATGAAGTTCTTGATAGCATGCATGCTTTATCTCTTTATCATGAGGCCACTTATTGGTCCAGTTGTGTGGATTTTTATTTTTATTGTTTTGAAGTGCAATCCATAGTGAAGGTTTTGATCTTCATCAGTAAGCGCTTCAAGTCCTCTTTGTAAGTAAGTAAGTAAGTAAGGTGGTGTCATCTAACATTGTAGGTTGTTCATGAATCTTCCTTTTGTCCTTCTTTAGTCTAGTTTCTGGAATCATTTTCTCAGTCTACAGATTGAATAAGCATGGTGTAAGGACACAATCCTAACATCCACCCCAGAGAAGAAAGTGCCCACCTTGGGAACGAATCTTTTCCTTATTCCTGTTCTCTGGGTTTCTCATCTCCTCTGTCTTCTGCATCTCTTTATTATGTTGAGATTCCTGGGTGGTATGAAGGATTAGTACCCACAGGAATTGTATTCACAAGACTTTGCACCCACTGGCCTGTGATCTTCCGGCATTCAGCATCATTGCGTGTGACTGTGTGCTGAAGAGGGACTTAAGAACCAGGATCATATATATGGATTTGAATTGAACTGAGCTGGGACGTTTTCTTGATCCATAATTACTTGTTGATATAAATCTCTTTCCAACACAATCAGAGGCATTCTGGGAAATCCCTTCTTCCTCAGCCATAACACTCCCATGGTCCTCTCTCTCACTAGCTAGTCTCCATTTTGTCACTGTCCAGATCTCCTGTCCACTTCTGCCATTTTGGTTAAGATTGAATTGTCTGCCATGGACTCTTGCAACAAACCTGCATGTGGTCTTCCTGAAAGCATGCTTAACACCCTTGATAAGATGATGGACTCAAAATCGAAATCTGATCATATGATCTTACAGCTAAATCTCTGGAAGAGAACATTGACACCACAGATGACATCTCAACATCCTCCAGTGGAGAACAATAATTGAAACAGTGCTGACTCTGCTCACCTCTAGCCTGAACCCAGTGCTTCACCCATATTGAGCTGGAATGAATTAGTATATAAGCCAATGCATATTTTTGATCCAAAATATTTTCCCTTTTAAGATTGTCTTGTTTTACTTCTTATTGTTAGGAGGTGGGGAAAGTATTCTGGACTTTGGGCCTTTTGGACTCTGATCAGGCTTTTACATGAATGAAAGTGTCATTGGAACAACTTGTTAAATAAGATTGATGACGGAGAGTCATCTGGAGGAATTTTAAAGTTATTTATGATCCAGCCTACTTCTATCCCTTGTTCTACTGCCTGTGTCATTCTCTCTCTCTCTCTCTCTCTCTCTCTCTCTCTCTCTCTCTCTCTTTCTCTTCTTGGCTTTTTATTTTCCTCTTTCACTTTATTTCCCTCTCCATACTGCTTCTCACCCAGTTTCAACAAAAGCACTGGAAGAGACACTACTTTTCTAAGTAAATTTAGCTTCTCATGTTTTCCAAATAAACTTAAGTGATTTTATTTTTCTGTATTGTCATGAAGAGATGCCCTTTAAAAATAACTTGTTTCAATTACACAATACCCACATCTTTAGCACATGACTGCATGCCTTCCCTGCCCTCTGAAATATTCTCATCTGCCTTTGCCCACTCAGCCACCCCCACCACAGAGCTCCTCACTCATCCTCTAAAACGTGAACGGAAAGATTCCCTGCTCCCAACCATAAGGTAAGGAAACAGCAAGACTAATTTAATCTGCAAATATAGAACTTGAGAGAGGTTACATTGCCAACCTAGGAAATTGGTAATTCCACTCAGCGACCAAGGAATGTAGGCCCAAGGACCTTCTGGAGGGTAAATTGAGTGGACTCAAGCAGAGATAAGAGGCAGCACTACCTTGGGCAGAAAGTTTTGGCCTTTTGACAGATGGTTAGCCTATAAGAAGGCTAGACAGATCTAGAAACTGTGTGTCATATCACAGGTCAAATGACTATAATGATCTTGCTATCACAAGCAACAAGTTCAGCAGGCTGCATACAATATAGAATGTAATGCTTCAGTTTTCTTACAAATAAAATAAAGGCCAAACAAACAACCAGGATCTGAGAAAGAAGGTGAAGATAATTGCATATCCCTCCAATAGAGACCCTTTGTTTATACAGAAAAAGAAGGAAATTCTCCTCTCTTACTTCTCCCTTCAAGCTACCTTACATTATGACCATAATGAATCAATGTGTGTGCGCAGCTTCTACCTCTGTCTTTACACATATTTCACCAATTTCTATTCAACCTTTAAGAGAAAATAGCTGTCTTTATTTTGAAACATTTCTGAACTCACTAGGGCAGTAGTTCTGAACCTGTGAGTCACGACCCCTTTGCTGGTTGAACAAACCTTTCACAGGGGTCACCGAAGACCATTGGAAAATACCTATTTCCGATGGTCTTTGAAATGGAGACACTGCTTATCTATCCTTCTCCAGTCAGGTCCGTTCAAATGCAGATACACCCACATACGAATCTGTTACACCATGCTTCAAGACAAATTTCATTTATTTGTAATTAGAAACAAATCTTTCAAAATATATAATTACATATTGTTTTGTGAGTAATCACTGTGATTTAATTATGTTCAATTTGTAACAAGGACAATACATCCTGCATATCAGATATTTATACTATAATTTAAAACTGTTGTAAAATTACAGTTGTGAAGTGGCAACAAAAATAATTTCATGGTTGGGGGGGTCACCACAACATGAGGAAATGTATAAAAGGGTTGCAGCATGAGGTAGGTTGGGAACCAGTGCTCTAGGTAATGTAAGTCTACTTACTGTCTTTAAAAACTACTTTGGGTTTTGTTGCTTCTGAGCTAGATGGCTGCTTTTTTATGCTCAAGCCTTTAAGACCCCAGATTCTCTATCTTTTGATAGCTGGGCCCATCTGCTTTCTTCACCACCCTTGCTCATGCTCTTACATGTCCTCAATTGGTACACTGGGGATGTGTGCACACAGTGATATATGTTTGTTTTGTTTTGTTTTTTGCTGGCCCATTTGATGTCTATTGCCTAGACCTTTTACCACTTTCACCACCATCTGACCACACTGGCTGTTGTGTTTCTTCTGTGTGGCTGTGGTCTCTTCTCAGGTAAATGGTCTAATGTTTATCTTCAGGCTTTCAAGACACTTGACATATCCTTTGATGGCTGGGCACCTTCAGCTTTCTTCACCACATTTTACTTCAGTGATTGTGTTGGGCCATTGAGCCTCGAGGAATGCCAGATTCATAGAACAAAGTGTTCTTGCATTGAGGGAGCACCAGGGTGAGGGCCCAAGGTCCACCTGCTACCCTAATATTTGGTCTATAGCTATGTTCTTAATTTTATTCCCAACTTATAATAGATAGTTGTATCTATGTACGGACATACCTATATTTAGGCCTCTGTAAGTGCCCTTTGCCTTCTAGCTCTTTCCTCTATTTCCTTCCATCTCCCTCCCGTCCCACCATCATGTTCCACCTTCATTGGCATTTCATTGTTTTCTCATATTCATTGTCTTTGCTTAATCCCGACCAGACTTCCCATACCCTCCTTTCCATCAATTCCTAACCACTTATTGCTCCCCCAACCCATCCATGTGTTTGTCCTCCCCCCTCTCGTGCCCCCAGGAATCATTAGCCCAGTCCTTTCTGTGGCACAATGGGTCTCTAGAGGGATGTATTTGTCTGAGCATCATGTGGCGGCGTGGAGCTTGGACCAGCTCTCTTCTTCTTCCTCCCTTCTTTTCTTTGTCCCTGTGGGTGTGGGATGCTGTTCACTCGCTCACCCTGTTCTCTGCCACACCCACTACTAGAGATGGCGTAGCAACAAAACCCACCACAAAAGAAGATCACTTACCTGTGCGATCATGAGGTGCTGAAACAATCAGGTATCAAAGAACAAAAATCAAAATCAATGGACCAATTGACTCCTGATATCGCTGATGACAAATGGATACAAAGGCAAACAAAGTTGAAGCAACGATGGTACCCAGCTAAAAATGATTGAATGCCTGGAATCTCAAAGACTTGAAGATAATCGAGTCACCATTCAGCGCAGAAACAGCAAAATCCACATGCAGGAAGCACACCAGCATGCGTGATCAAGAGGGGTTGAAGGAAGCAGATATCGAGCACCAAAGAACAAAAATCACATCACTACAAAGGAGGTGGAGAGCAGGGTGGGGACCTAAGACCCACTGGTGGGTAATTGGTCACCCCTTTACAGGGGAGTCACGGGAAGAAGACAGACCAGTCGGTTGGCAGCCAGGCAGTGATGATGCATACAAGTTTCCTTTAGTTCTTGAAGCCTTCCTCCCCATCCCCCAACCATCATGGTCCCAAATCTACCTTGCAAATCCAGATGGACTGGAGAAGTCACACTGGCATAGAGGGGAGCTGGAGATATGGGGAAACCAGGATGGATGGGCCCCTTCGGACCAATGGTTAGATTGGAGATCTGGAAGGGTGGAGGGAAGGGGGGGTAGAGAGACGGAACCAACAGCAAGGATATATACACAAGCTCCTATTTGAAGGACGGGCATCAAAGGAGTGGATTGGGGGAGAGGTCGGGCAGTGGCAGTGTACGATATGACAAAACAATAACAATGTATAAAGTATTAAGGGTTGGAGGGGAGAACAGGCCAGGG
The DNA here is from genome assembly GCA_004026705.1 of Nesogale talazaci. Lineage (NCBI taxonomy): Eukaryota > Metazoa > Chordata > Mammalia > Afrosoricida > Tenrecidae > Nesogale > Nesogale talazaci. Next base: position 117,073 of record PVJH01004456.1, read on the forward strand.
GAAGAGGGCAAGGAATGGAAAAGCCGATACTAGGGGCTTAAGGGAAAAGGTGGACAATTGGAGAACAATAATAGAAGTGGACATGTGAGGGTGCTTGACGAATATGCTTATTTATATATTGGGAAAAACGATGTATGAACTCCCAATAAAATGATTGGAAACAAAAAAAAACTACTTTGGGACACAGCTTCAATACACTACTGGTTCTATTACATTGTACTAATTTTGCTGACTTCAAATATTCTCAGCCAGACTACATGTTCACTAAGGCCAGGAATGTATCTCTTTACCTAGTATGCAACTGTCCAATAAATATTTATTGAAAGAAGTGAATATACAAATGCTTTTGAAAACAGATGGAAGCCCTCTTCTCTTCTGGTGCTCAGCTCTCCCCACTTGCGTGCTACAAAGAAAGCAGGAGTCCCAGGGTGGTCCCTTCCCCGTGGGATAGTTCAACTGGATGCTCATATGAATAAAATGGAGATGTCATGATGGCCTTGATATATCATACTACAACAATTTACTCCGTTTGCAATAAGAGAAACTAAGATCGAGTCATGTCATGTTAAAGATAAGCTGTTGAATATCACAGGCTTGACCATTATGAACTATTTCCTATGGTCACAAATTCACCCATGGCTCTCTTGTTGGAGAGAGCCAGCCACACAGAAAACCAATGGAAAACGAAAACATATCTTTTATCATTTAAATATTCAAGAACATTTATATATGGGGAATCTGATTCTTTGTTTCATGTGGAATCCAGCTCTAACTTTGCATCTTTTATTTACTTACCTGATAGTTGCAGATTACACACCTCAAGGAAACACTAGAAAGATGGGAGAGCTAGACCCTAAAATAATACACTGAAAAAAGATAGCTAGCTAGCTAGGCATATAGAATCAGGCCACTAAGTCAATACAGTATCTCCTATTGGTGACGCCTATGAACATGTACACTGCAGCTGGTACTCTCTGTAGTCCTGACCTCTAACATTAATGCAGATCCTAGAACATGGAAGAGGCTGCTAACACCAGACAACTTTGGGGTCTTTGCTCTTTGATTATTTTTTTCGGTCGCTCCATATACAAAATGCTTCACGGGTATGTCAGCAAGACACACAGGGTCATACTACCTCTTCTCCTTCTATAGGAGGAGAAAGGTTCAGTTTTACAAGGTAAAAAACTTCACAACAAAAAGAAAATCATGACAGCTTCTGCTACACACTCAAAATGTGTCTTTACTGAAAGAAGTAGGGTTGTTTCCTGCTTACAGTTTTTAATAGCACCCCACATTTTAAAAGAAAGAAACAAAAAGAATGCCAAAGCATTAAAAGTATTTGTTTTAACAACTTATTTCCTAATTATTTGTGAACATATTTAATTTTCATTATGAACTTAATGTGGCCAGGAGTAAATCTAATTCACCTGTCAATAACATAGAACTGTCAAGTCAGGTGAAAGATGTACTGCATAAGTGTGCTAGTCCACATAGATAAGAGAAACAAATCCATAGATGCTCATATGTGTATAGGAAAGAGTTTTATATACAAGAGCAACTGTACATTAAGAAAACATCCCAACCCAGCCCAGTCCAAGGTCATAAGTTTGATATTAGCCCATAAGTCCAATATCAGTCTATAGTCTTTTTCAGAGTCACAAAACCCATATCTTTGAATCCAGTGGTATTGTAAACAGTTCAGCATGGGAAGAGATGTCTACGTGGCTCCTCCAGCTTCAGAGGTCTGTTGCATCCATGTGGCTTGTCTGGCTCAGGGCACTAGGGTAGTTCCATGTGGCTTCTCCTCAGGGATGTCTTATAGAAAGTCAGCCTTGTCAGTAGAGAGTGTCCAATTGAGTATTGTCAATAGAAAATCTCCAAGAATGTGAACCAAGAGAGACAGTGTCTCCACCTCCAGGAAGGAAGTACCACATTTCCCAGAATTCTCAGAAGGCCATGTCCACACAGAGGTTTCACCGGCTATCTCCAGATTGACAAACTAGACTCAACCCGTACACTCTTATTCCTCAAATTGACATCAGATTAGATGACTGCCACAATAAGGAAGTAAAAACATTTACTTGGATTTCTAGTCTTGCCTCACGTTCATACTACATTCATCCTTCAGGTATTCGTTAATGGTGACCACTCTACTGGACATATCTTTTTCTTTCTATTAATTTGAATTCTAATTGTTTAAAACTTCATCTTAAGAAGAAAAAAGTGCATGTCTAGTGTGTGTGTGTGTGCGTGCATGCGTGTTAGAAAGTAGGTTTAATAAGTATGAGTTATGATAAATGCTGTAAGAGTTCCCATTAAAATTATCAAAGAAGAAGAAGAAGAAGAAGAAGAAGAAGAAGAAGAAGAAGAAGAAGAAGAAGAAGAAGAAGAAGAAGAAGAAGAAAGCAGCTTTAGGTAAAATAAAGTGAATTCCATTGTAAGAGAAAGATTTAACTTTGCTATTCTTGCTATGGGGTTATAGCAAACCTTGAGACTAACTTTCAACTATTTCCAAAACTATAATTCTCCATCTCCAATGAATTACTGTTTATTTTATATTTATTGGCACATAATTCACATATCATACAATTCAGTTGTTCAATGAGTTGTGCAATCACTCATCACTATAAACAATTATAAAACATTTTCTTCTTCCGTTTCCTTGCCAGTCTCCCCAACCACGCCCCTAGGTAATCATTAGTCCAGTTACTGTCTCTATAGATTAGCCTTCCCTCAATTTCATAAACAACAAAACAAAAGGAAAATCAAGATAGCAAGGAAACAACAAAGAAATAAAACAGAGAAAACCCTTTCTCAAAAAGAAACCAGAAAATATGAAAAGCTAGAGCAAATTTAAAGTCAAGAAGAAGAAATAATGATAGTTTGACTTAGTTGCATCTGTCTTATTCAACTTTCCAATGCTCTCTGTCTTTTAACAACTTATAGTACCAAATTAATCATTTTACTTGCCTAGAAACTTCCTGTAAATAAGAGTTTCTGTCCTCAGTCTTAAAAACTTTAAGTCAGAATAGACCATCTATCTTCTGGAATCAAAAGTTTAACATATTCTGCCACTTTGCCTCATGTTGTCCCTTTTCCCTTTGTCCGCTCCTTACTCCTCGGATTCCATGCAAAGTTACTCATACTATTCTCAGGGGATCCCTTGACCACAGTCTCTCTTCTCTAGCGTGTGCTTCACACATTTACCCAGACTCATCATCCCTAAATAATTACTTCAAAGTTCTGGTCTTCTGCCCAAGTGAATTGATCAGTTTTCTCTTTCCTGCCTTACAAGATTAAACTTCTTTGTTATTTATCCAAAGATTTTCTATCGCAAATGCATGTAAACTATTTGATGACATATGTAAGAGCTCCCCAAAACACAAATCTGTTATATGTGTTCTTATTTAATATTTCTTTTAGGATTGGAAATATATTTGAACAAAAACCCAGTCTTATTTTCATCCAGATAATTTTACTTCTCTGACCCTAGGAATAGAGTTCCATCACTGGATTTTTTCAGGGTCTCATAACAGTAACTCACTGATCTGCCTGTTTGGGGTAAGATTAACATTCTATACTACACAAATTGGCATTTAACTATTGTGCTATTTTATTAGTCTGATCATTGATTTAGCATGCTAGTCTTAACTCTCTACCTAGTTGATGCAACTTAAATATAAGAATTATGTATTTGAATATTTTAACACCCAGTTTAATATTGAATGGGCATATTGATTACTTATAATATTTATAATATTGATGCCAAATCCTCTAGAGTTCAATTTATCTCATGAGTATCTTAGACTTAAATTACCAAATCAATTTATCTTTTTAGTGATTATTCTAGGGTGGCAGGGTTTGTTTTTTTTTTTAACAAATTCCAGTATTCCCTGGGTTTTGAGTTTAGTATTTTAAAAGTCACATTTCAGGTCAGAGAAAGGAATAGTCTTTTGATCTCAGCTGGTTAAAAAGCTGGTCCTTGTTTCCGGAGAAAGGTCTTGAATCTCTGGCTCTGATAATGTCATTAACTTGGCAATTACTCGAAACAACTTTAATCATTATTTCATCCTTGCTACACAAGCATTTACATCACAGTGTGTTTAAAATACACAGATGTTCCTAGTACTCAGAATATCTGCTCTGGAACTTTTCTCTAAGGCTTCATTGTGTAAATGTGCTGGCCTCTTTGCTGGGGCAGGCTTGTCAACAAATATGGATTTGATACAACCTGCCAACTTTTCAAGCTTCTTCTGCCATTCACACAAACAACTGGGCCCTTCTTTCCTTGAAGTCATCCACCTTCAATAATAAGGCACACATTCCTCTTCAATCGATCTTAGTATTCTCTCTTAGTGAATGAGATGGTATTTCAAGACTTCGGTGACTCCTTTTGGCCCCTGACTTCCTCAGAGAAGAAAATTTAGGAGCTGTAAACTGGGCTAGTGCACTATTGTCCTGTTGAGTGACCATAGAATGAGAGAATAACAAATGATGAAATGAAGAGGCAGCCACTGGCCTCTGTAGAATAGAGCTGCCTTTCAACCTGACTCCTGTCACTTCAGAGAAAAATATCAGTATACCCCCAAAGTCACCTTTTAAGTTTAAAATATTATTTCTAGGCTCCCATTTTAACTTTCTATTCAGATTGTTTTTTAACTAAGAGAAAATTATTTTAACTTTCTATCTTTTTCGCTTCCAAAAAGTTCAGAGATCCTATATACTGTGTCACAGTCATTTTAATTGTTAGAAAAATGTCTAGAGGAAAGACATAGCCAAATGATATGGTTTCTTTGTAGTTTCATGATAATGGAAGCATAGCACCTGAAGACACTGTCAAGTAAGCAATGTGACGTCATAGAAGAGGAGGGTTAGCCTAATGAATGATATCCTCATAGAAAAGGAGAGAGAGGGCTGAGCCCCGGTGGCATAGTGGTTGTGCGCGGGACTGCGGCCCACTGGGACAGAGGTTCAATTCCAGCAGTGGGGCTGGGTCTCCTACTCCCACCACTGGAAAGCATTGATGCCAAAAAAAAACAAGAAAAAGAAAAGGAGAGAGAATGCAGTGAAAAGCACACATGAAAGAAATGCAAATTAAGATGCATCAACAAGTAAAATAATAGCAACACACTCCTGGGGAGCCAAAAGTTGTGAGAAACAAGAAAATTCCTCCTCTAGATCCCTAAGGGGGAGCATCGTCCTCCTGACACCTTGCATTTGGAACCTGAGTTTTCAGAACTGTGAGAAAACACATGTCTCTTATTCACTTGCTCACAATTTGTGATGTTTTCTTTTTTCTTTTTTTTTTTTTATTTGTGATGTTTTCTTATGGCAGCCCCAGGGATCATAAAATGACCAATAGCTCTTACAAGTGTTCTTCTTGCTGTGACACTGGTCCAAAAAAGAGCAAGCAAAATTTTCAGGGTAACCAGAATGCTTCATTTTTCCTTCCATATCTCAATAAGAAAGACTTATCAGAAAATTGTACATTTTCATGAGATTGAAAAGAACTGAAATTTTTCTTCCCCCAATTGTCCTGCTTTATTTGATAATTAGGTAACTAAAATAATCCTAGCCTAATTCTTACTATAATAATAAAAACACAAAAATTCCCCCCTGTGCTGTTCATATATTATAAAATCAATGAAGAATCCTTAGAACCTTTTACTATCCAAGCAAACACAAACAGAGCGGATAGTGATGTGATAACTTGACAGCTATTTAAATAGCTATATTATATATAATAACTTGATATTTATTTTACCAAGTGATACAAAGCAGTCACCTCCAATTGCTTCCTTGTTTTCCCTATTCCTTGGTAATAAAAATGAGGTGACATTTGCATAACTTGTCTTTTTAAAGTTGGCCACTGTGCAATTCAATTTCTTTTTCTTTTCTGCCCTAGCCCTAGCCCTCGCTCTAGCCCTAGTCATCGCCCCATCTCTTGCCCTGACCCTGACCCTAATCCTAGGTCACTGTGCAATTTATCTAAGGGACATCGAGGAGGGTCAACAAGAATGAGGGAATGCCTCCATGAGATGGACCGACACAATAGCCCCAAGAATGAACACAAAATACCCACGATCTTGAAGGTGGTGCAGGAGCGGGCAGCATTTCCTCCTGTCACATAAGGTCATCATCTATGAGAGATGACTCCATTAGCCATAAGTTCAGAGAAATCAGAGTTCACCCAATAAGTTACAGAGTAACTGTCGATTTGGTTGTACAAACCAGCACACAACTGAGGGTGACAGAAGGCACTGGTAATCCATCTCTGGTGACTCTAGGACCAGACACCAGCTCCACTGGCTTTGATCATGTGCTCACATGGATGGAGTTGTCTTTTCTTCAGAGCTCCACTTAGGAAGAAACACAGAAGCATAACTGTTTGTGCACTAGTTCTCATTGGCGTCCCAGTTTTATTTTAAAAGCGGGGGTGGGGGGGGAGGTAAAGGGGATTGCTCTTTCTCCACGTGTGGCTAATTTTCCTTTAAAATGTTCGGTTTCCATAGTAATCACTTAATTTTTTTCCTGAATAGAGTTTAATAGATGTTGCTAATACATCAGGGATTTAAGCATTAGGATTCTCTACTCCTATTTTAATCACAAATAATATGTTTAATTGGAGGAAGTCCTCCACTCCTTTTTTAATCACAAATAGTACTTTTTGAGTGGAAGAAATCACAGCATCAGTTTATAACTGCTTGCAGTGGGCAGGCAGTTCCTGAGATTCTCAATTTGAACATAACTCTTATGGCTTGATTTTTTTTTTCGTTGCAATTTCCTCTCATGCTGACCCCTGCAAAATCAGAGCATCAATCTGGTGCACCAGTACATGAATGCAACATCTAGGCATGAAGCAGGGAGCCAATAGAGAGGTCTGCAGCCAACTCCCAATTTCAAATACATGGGCACCTGTGTTAGTCCAGGCAGACTAGAGAAACAAATTCATAAGCTCACATATGAATATAAAGAAAAGTTTTACATACAAGAGGAATGAAACATTGAGAAAACACTCCAAAGCAGTCCAATCCAAGATCATAAGTTCAATATTAGCCTATATGTCCAATACCAATCCATAAAGTCTCCTTCTGACTCACGAAGCACATGCAATGGCACCAGGACAATCACAGGCGAGCCTTGTGTATACAGTGGCTGTACAAACATCCCAATGCTGGCGGGGATTTCCCCATGGCTCCTCATTTCCAGGGCTCAGGGTCCATCAGCAGTATCCATTGACGGTAGAAGCATCTCAGTGCTGGCAGGGCTCTCTTTGTGGCTTTTCTGGCTTCAGAAGTCTGGTTCCATCAGGGTAAGGCCATGGCATGGGGCTTCTCCTCCAGCTTCTCCAGTTCCTAGGACTCAGGGTGTATGCTGCCATGTCGTCTAGTCAGTAGAGTGTCCTCAAGGAACTGAGTCTATCTTCTCTCACCTCCATGGGGGTCATATCGCAAGATTTCCCAGAATTCTTAGAGAAAGCCTAGCCCACACAGAGGTCTCATTGGCTATCTCCAGATTAACAGGCTAGATTCCACCTTTTCAATCTTAATCAAATTGGCACCAAAGTACATGACTGCCACAGCACATCCCCCCCCCCCCACGTCCACCCCAACCACTATCACCTCAGGGGAAAGCACTTCAGAGGACAGGACTAAAGCAGCAGCTCAGGAAGTGGGGCACATCTGATTAGGAATAAACGAAGAGGGAAGGTGAGAAAGTGGAATACAACCAGGGCCACCAAGCCCTGAGAATAATATTCCAGCTCAGAGCAGCCAATGTACAGATCGGATCACAAGGAGGCGCCCCCCACCCCCCCAGCCAGGTGACATGACCATGTCTCTCATGCTAAGTGGGTAACACTGGAGACACAGTGAGGGAGATCTGCTGCATCTGCCCACTGCACCAGGGTGAAACACTAAGGGCATTCAGCAGAACAGCAAGCCAAGCAAAGCAACACGTCCCTGAGGGAATGCCATAGGTGGACTTTGGGTCAGGTCATGGCACTCCAGCAGTCTCAATTGGAAAGCACTCATAAAGATCAATGGAAAAACAAGGAAC